>JBCEWC010011768.1:0-16405 GCA_038996855.1 Solanum aculeatissimum | reverse complement strand
CAAAACTGTCCCTCTAGGCCACTAACTAGCCCAATTTGCATTCGGCCACTTAAACTCAACCCGTGGATACCAAAACTTAACCATGGCTTATAGTACATCATAGAATGCCAACCATAAGTAGATTTAGAAAATTTTGGGTTGTTACAGTTGACAAAGGGTTCCAGAGGCTTTCAGCTGTGCGTAGTGATCCTGGAGTTGATCGTATTCACTGATCATTTTGACACAGTTCCGGATATTAAAGTCACCTTTGAATTCCACGAGTTTAGGTGGATGGCCCAAAATCCTGGGTTCTATGGGCCAACGCTAATCCAGGAATTCTACTCTGCCTATGCAGCCGATCTGATGAATTTGGTGGGAGGTAGTACTAAGAGGTTGCGGTGGTACATGGCCATGAATGCAACCCCTCTACATAGCTTTTCCATTCGGGGTCAGGAAGTATATATATCAGAGACTACTATCAACCGCTTCCTGCATGGACTAGAGTAAAAACCTCCAGCTGATGGACTGTATGCTACGAAAGTCCATCAGATTTCTGAGGCAGCTTTGTTGGCAGATCCTGATTCCAGAGTTGCTGTCGTCACCTGGATCATGCAGTAAATTGCTTTGCAGGGCGTTAAAGCTGCCTGGGTCACTAACCTGCGGACCCCCTTTACTATAACATCTCTAAATTTTCATGCTAAGTTTTGGTGATCTGTGGTGCGGGCCTATCTGCGACCTATATTAAATGACAATACCCTCTAGTTGTCGCAAGCTTTACTAGTTGCGTGCCTCATAGCCCGCTACCCCATTAATTCAAGGCTTGTCATAGCCACAGAGATGAGGGATAGGGCACTCAGTGAGTGGGAGGCCATGCCTTTCCCCTGCCTCATTGGAGCCCTCTGTCGGTGGGCCCAGGTTCCCACCACTCGATATCTGGATCGAAAGACGTATTCGACTATGGGGATCAACATAGCTTTGATCAAAGACGTCAACAAACCCCTATTCCGGTCAAGGATGTCGTGATATGGGGCCCCGCTAGTATTTCCTCAAGTAGCCCCACAACAACCTATTGATTTGGAGGGTGTCACAAGGATGCCTCCAACCGGTGGAGCGTTAGAGCAGCTGAGGGTAGCACTTCCCAGGCGACAGCAGTTCCAGGGTATGTCTATGTGCCCTATGAGTTCTTAGCCCATCTGGTGAATGAGCAGCGGTAGACGCGGGCTATCGTAGATCAGATCGTGGAGAGAATGCCCCAGGTACTCCAGACTCATGAAGAGTCTATCCGTTCAGAGCTGCGCAAGTAGATAGCCATTCTCCAAAGCCAAATAACTGTCTTGGAGACATACTTTCAAGAGCATATCAACAACCTTTCGGGGAGGAAGGTGACCAACATAGCCAACATGATTGTTGAAATGAAAAACCAAATCGCCATGCTTTTGGCCAAATATAATGCCCCGCATCCACCTCCTCCTGCTGAGTCACTGCTGAACTTATTTTCAGCTCCTGCTCCCTCCCCATCTTTGGAAGGTTGTTGGGTTGTGCCATCTTCGGCACCTGCTGCTTCCACTATGGCGCCACTAGAGCCTTCCCACCGGAAAGGGAAGGACAAAAAATGTCACCACCGCCACAGCCCGCCAGAGGGTCCTAAGGAAGCAGAGGACAAACAGATGCGCAAAGCGCTTTGGGCCAACCGACGGACCGCGACTTTACAGGCTAAACAAGAAAGGATGGCTTTTGAGGCGGCGCAAGCCGGAGCGTCCGAGAGTGCATCTGGGAGAGGACCGCCCTTTGAGGGAGACGACCCCGCTAGGGGGTCGCATGCTGATGCGGCTGATCAGCCCGATGCCTAGTTCATCCCACGTATGTCCTTGCTCCTTTTGTTCTTATATTTCTTACTTTATGTGCATTGAGGGAATTGCACTATCTTTTTGGTGGGGGTAGGGCATTCCTGTCACCTGGGAGTTTTTGTTGCCATGTTTCTTTTCTCTCAGGTGGTTTATCTAGTAGAACTGACATGTTTAGGTTGTAGAGTTAACATAAATATAGGTCATTAATAGGTTATGCAATAACCCTGAGTTTGTATGATGATATAGTCACAGTGATTGTGTGTACATGCTTCCTGTCCTAATAAACTTGTGTGATTTTGTGCTACATTTGTGTATATTGTCTAGTTGTTGATTCTGAATGAATGAGAATGACTTGGTTGGTTGGTGCTAAATAGCGTTGGATGTGTGTCATGTGCGTGTGAGCCCAGTTGTTTGAATTCAGTTGACACATTTGTAAGCTAGAACTTGCCCAGTTAGTCCGGCTGAAATAATTGAATAACTGAATTAGGAAAGGATCTTAGGCCATTTTTGTGTACAGTCACTTAGCCTAAAATTGACCAACCAAATGAAAGTGTTCCCTTTGAACCAAAAGTTGAGCCGAAATGAACCTTTTTTTTTGTAATCACCCAACTCACCTTTCTTATTTTTATCAAATCCTTATTTTGGCCCTGGTCTCTCTAAGGACATCGTGAACCTCACATTAAGTTAACGCTTAAGTTGAGGGTGACTTTTATTGGCCCTGGTCCTGTCAGAATGACATTGTGCACCTCAATATAGGCAAAAATCCTAAGTTGAGGGTGGCTATTGTAGTGAAAGTGAAGAGTATAAGGGAGAAAAAGGTATATGGTGATGAAAAGAAACAAGAGAAACTAAAAAGCTGGGGAGTGAAGCCACAGAAAATGAAAACCAAATTATAAAATAATAATAATAATAATAATAATAAAAATATATATATATATATATATATGCATATATAATAATAAGAATGATAAAAAGTTGCAATGCTTCCTACAACATGTGAGGATAGGGGAAAACAAGAATTTGGCAACAATAATTGAGGGTTAAGTCTAGGTAGTGCCTTGGAGGGGATAATTTAGTCACTATTGATCCTAAATGTTCCACACCCTAGCCCGAGCCTATGTTACAAGCCATAAAAGTCCTATAGTGATCCTAAAAAGGTTGTTTAAGAGTTGAGGTGGTGAAATTAAGGGCAAGCTTATGGTCTATACTTGTGTGTCAGTTGAAAATCTGTTGTGAGCGTGAGTGCCTACATTCTAGTCTCTGTTTTGCAAATATATACAATGTGTGAGACTTCTTTTTGGTGAGGGCACCATCCGTGCACACTTTTGCTGCTTAACTAACCAACCATTGTGATTCTTGAGTATAGGTAGATCAACTGGATGTAATATGATACTTAGCCAGAGTTGTGTAAGTCTGTTGGGGTGCATGTGCATATTAAAGTTGCGTCTGCTGTGTGATTCTAAGTAATGCAAGGATTATTGTATGTCACCTGTTAAGGGCCTGTGTTTGTGTGTTTTTAGTCATTGCTTGAGGACAAGTAAGGATTTTAAGTTGAGGGTGTTGATGAGTCGCGAAAACGGTCATCATATAATGCTTTTCAGGTAAAATCTTTGTAAGTTCTCAAGCATATTTTATGTATTTAATGGTTTGTTTAGCATTATTTTCAGGAAATCCGGGCAAGGCATGAAAACAGGTTGAAAGGAAGCAGAAAATGTCAAAAAGGCCATTTCAAGCCTCACACGGTCACCTCCACGGGCCGTGTGATCTTGAACAGATCGTGAGGTCGGCCGTGAGAGGTGACAGTGAGCTGTGGATGGTGAAACAAGCTAAAAGTGCCCAAGTATCCTATCAAGGGAGGATTAACGGCCCGTGTACTCCTTCACGGGCCGTGTAACTAACCGTGGGTTGAGGCAGAATGTCGGGCTAGAAGTGGACAAGGAACTGAGTCCAAATAAAACTACACGGTGCATTTTGACGGGCCATGATGCTGTTCACGGACCATTTTTCCAGGCGTTAAATTACACAGAACCTTTGGCAAGGCATGAGTTAAGACGGAATGTTAAGGCAAGTCACACGGTGACTCTCACGGACCGTGTGACGGTACACGGTCCATCACAGGTGTTCGTCAAGTGAGGCAGAAAGATCTATCCAAGTGTGTACGAAGAAATGATCTAAGTGTATCCAGACGGTAGGTTACACAGACCGTTTAACTTTACATGGTGCGTGTAGTTGCCCTCGGGCATGCCGACACCTAGTTTTCCTAGTTCGCGTAGGATTGATTTCTAAGTCATATAAATAAATTTTTTAGGTCATTTTTAGTTGTTGTTGACTGATGAACATTAAACACGGGAGATATTCTGGTTGTAAAGTTATTTTTACAAAGATTTGCTACGTTTGATCCGTTGAATTGCAATTGCAAGCCGTAATTTCATTGATCGTTCAATCGTAAGTATAATTCATGACTTCTTCATCTTGTTCTAATTCGGATTCTTCAAGCATGCTAGGCTAAACCCACAACTAGGGTTGTGGGAACCATGATTACCAAAGAAGATAGGTAGATTTAGGGCAAACGTCAGAAGTGATTATCATATACACCATAAGATGTCTTCAATTGAACTTAAACCTTGATGAGTCGACGAATTAGGGTAACCCTATATTCACTATTTGTCTGAGAGGGAGGTAGTGATTAGGAAAAGATTCTTATGGCATAATTTGTAGTTGTTAACCTAGTCTAAGTACTCGAAACCGGAAGGTGAGAGTATCCTGGAGTAGACAGTAAGGGTAAAATCAGTAAAACATTGTAAAACTGGAAGATATGGAACGATATACACCTAAGAGGGACTGGAAGGTGAATTAGGTGTTAACTATTTACTTACTCTGTATGTGTGATCATTATCATAAAAGCGCTAAGTTTGACTATTGGAATTGGTGTCATGGGAACCACAAACCTAGTCTAGCAAGTCATTGTTGCATCTCAGTAGTCGTCATAGATAGTAATCAGTAGACTAAGTGTGTTAATTAGTTTTTAAATACCATTGCAAAAACCCCCATTTTCATTATGCATTGTTATTTTGGAAATAGTAATTACACGTGAGACAAAGTACTATTAGCTATATTTTCACGCATTCCCTGTGGGATCGACCCCAACTCTTGTTGGGTTCTATATTTGGTCAATGACTGCTTTGCACTTCATTCGAGGTGTGAGTTTGGGCGTATCAATAAACTATTGTGACACCCTAGTCTATGAGACTCTCTACGAGGCGTGTATCATTCCACGGCCCGTGAAAGGGGTCTTGTAGATGACTTTGACAGTTTTTTAATGAAGGGTATTTTTGACTTTTCCAATACTCCTAAGTCCTAAACTACGCTGCTTTGGTCTTCTTAACTACCCTAACTGATCTAATATCTATAAGAACTATTCTAATTTATTCAAAGACTTTAATTCTCAAAGTTTCTCTCAAGCGTTTTCAATATTTCTCTCTCTAAGTCAAGGGTTCCATTGAAGTCAAAGTTGAAGGCTAACTAAGGATTTTTCAATATTTCTCGCCTTAAGTTTATGGATTCTACTTGAGATATGTAGGGCTTCATTCATGGATTAGTTTCATCCATGAAGCTCAATCCAAAACCTTCTTTTTATCGTAGTTTAATGATAAATTCTTATGCACTTTTAAGTTATGATTTCTAGTACATGAATTATGATTTCCACATGATGATTAAGACCACTTATGTATGAATTATGATGAATTCTATGATGTTTATGTTTTTCAAGAAAAAGTGTATGATTTCAAAGTATGCATGATTAGGGCTTAATGATTTGATGTAGGTTCTTTTACTAAAAATCCAAATCAATTTAATTGCATGTTTTCTCTACGAATTCTATCTAATGCATGATTTTAACTCCATTGCTCATGAGCCCACGCTTAGCCCTAGTCTCTTATAAAAACGTTATAAAGTTCCATGATTATGATTTCAAGTATGTAAAAGCATGTTTTATGACCATGATGATGATATCAAAGCTATAATAATGTTATGATGAAAAGGGTAATGAAAATCCTAAATGTTTATGATGACAATGTTAAGATGGGAATGTCTATCCACACTATGATGAAAGCAAAGTTAATTGACAATTCTTATGATATTATGTTTCATGAAAGCTATGATGACTATTTACGAATTATGAAAGCATGATTTTAATGAAGTATGAATTATGTTGAAAGTTATATATATATATATATATACATGGTTTAAAGTATTCCGTGGGATATGACTTAGCACCGAGAGGGCTTTGATAGATACCATAGTCCCATAACTATGTGCCACCATAGGAATGATATTTATGATTTTATGCCTTAAAGGTGTGCTAATGGATCCATATTGCTTTTAATGGACTCTCACCATATTAGGACAGAGCCTAAAGAGTGGATTCAAAATGATGGTTCTCATCGTGCTAGGATAGAGCCTATAGGGTGAGACTAGAGTTTACCTTGGCAAAGTAGACTTCTCTTAACTCGATGAGAGTGAACATCGAGATTCCATGTAATAGTCCACATGGTGTTATGATTGTCGATTATGGTTTTATGACCACATATGTATGTAATGATATTTTATGGATTTTCATGATGCTTCCTCATATGATTTTAAATATGCATGCTCACACATATTGTACATTATTCTATTGATGATGATTATTCATATTGCTATTATTGTGATGTCCTTTACTTCATGGCACACCTACATACTTAGTGCATTCTATGTACTAACACATGCTTCTTTATCTACATGAACCAGATCATATAGAGACAGACGACGAGGAGGTGATTCCATTTCGTGGCTAGTTTTGAACATCGAGCTTGAAGTCTATTGGTGAGTTTCCATGCTTCGGGAATGAACCCTATGATGTTTTGTTTTACCTTGAGACTTTACCTTCTATTTTCTTTTTATGTACATCTTGAGGGTGAGCTAGTGAGTTATGTGCTAGTCCCCACTAAGATCTATGATGCAGAGATATGATTTGGACTATGGATGGATGTATGTTCCCTATGGAAACTATGACATTTTACATTTATATACTTCTGCTTGCTTATTCTCTTATGTATGCTTATTTTACCTTATGAATGCTTATGATACGAACATGAGGCTTGGGTGGGATACCTTCGGGTGTCACGTTCGCCATGTCACATCTAGGCCCTAGATTCGAAGCATAAAGTTTGAAATCATCCTAGGGAGTCCAATATGCCATATCAAGTAGAGTCTTATTCATTGGTGTTAAGCGCGCCACATCCATGAATAGAACACTATGATATGTTTTAGGAAAAATACCTCACTTCTTTGTGGAAAGATTCACGAGCCATAGAAGAGGTCTCGTGTCAATTTCCATTGAAGGGTGAATTTTTGAAGTAAACTTTACAAGGGAAGCAGACGAGTCATAGATTGATCCAGGAGTCGTAAAGTGTGTTCATGCCCTGAGGATCAGAAAGTGGAGAAGCTCTAAAATGTTACTAGTAGAAACCTCTTATGGGTCATATAATCTTACACGGCCCATGGAAAGGTCTCACAAAAGTAGTCTCTAGGTTTCTATTACAATCCACGAAACCCCGATGCACAGGCCATAGAGTGAAGCACAAGTCATGAACCCGTTGGTAGATAGTGCCGACATAGTTTTCCTTGTCCATTTTGGTCTTGTATTTTACACATTATAAATAGATTTTTAGGTTATTTTAATAAATTTAACAATAGTCTTGTAGAAAGAACAAGGTTTTAGAGGATACACTTAGTAACTACCATACTTTAAGAGAAAACATATTCGACTATGTTCTTTATTCAACCTTGTGATTATAATTGAAGAATTGAATTTTATATTCATAATTCATCTGTGTAAGTGCTCAATTATGTTCTTATACTTCATAACTTCTGCATTTATACTGATCATCCATAGCTAAATCCAAAACTAGGGTTGTGGGATACATGAAGAATGAACAAGGTAAAATAGAATAGTGTGTAATTCTTGGAAGGTGTGTTAGGTTGTATTAATTAATCATCTTCACTTTAATTATATTTTAATGGAGGCCTACGTTAGAAATCGCTTGGTGTTACTTGTCGGATCAAGAAATTAATAAATAGGAAAAGAGGTAATTAACAAGATTCGATTGAGATGTTCTCATTTAATCAATAAAACCGGATCAAGAGGAGGTTTTACTAGGATAAAAGTAAGGGTTAGTAATGTCACATCATATAGACGAATGAAGTTTTGGGATGAAATTTACCTATTCGCGGGATCAAAGGTTTAGGTGAACCTAACTTACTGTCCTACACCTACACACTTGAAAAAGTTGTATTTATCCGAAAATACCAAGTTAGGGATTCATGGGGAACACATCATCCTAGTTAGTTTTTCTACTGATTTCTCATCATCTGCATTCATTTAGTTTAGTTATTTTACGTTACAAAACCCCTCTTTCTGGGAGATAATAGGTTAATCATTCTCAATTTACATTGAATTAATTCTTGAGTCTACCATATTCCCTGAGGGATCAACCCTAACCTCCGTTAGGCTAATTACTTGACAGTGATTGCTTTAACTCAAAAGAAGGTATGGCTTGAGCGATATCAGCGAGTTACTACATAGAGTCTCGATGTTCCCTCCACATCGGAAAAAGAGAGGTTTACTTGCCAAAAAAAACCATCCCCTACCTTTGAGGGTAACTTGTCCTAGTTGGATCCACTAGTAAAAGCCCATTTAGAGAAGATAGCATGAACCTATGGTGGCACATAGTTAAGAGACCAAGACTTTATATAAGTACCCTTTGGGTCGAGCACCTACCTTAAGCCTCTTTTGGTGCTAAGTCTAGTCCTATAGCATATTTAACATTATCATAGATGTGATCATAACCTGAATGACTTGTAAAAACATGATAAAATGGTAAGAGAAGCTCATTCATATACTTGACCCTTACAAGTGGGTATGTACCATACACTAGAGGGTAAAACATTTTATAAATTTACCCCTTCTAGTAGGCATTTTATTACATATGAGGGTAGAACTTGTAATATACTTGACCACTTCTAGTGAGCATTATTCATTAATAAGAGGGTAGACATGGCATAGGGGCTCAAAATAGTACTTGCAAATTATAGGAAATTTTCATGAGTTCATTACATGCTTGGGAACCATAATTCATCATAACATGTCTGTCTTGTAATTCATGCAATAGTATATCATCAACATAGGAATTCTTGTCAGGAAAATATAGTTGCACATGGTGGGGGAATGGAATTAGACTTAAAATCATGAAATAGACATAGATGAGGTAAACATGATCATTAGAAAAGTTCCCAAAACCACCCACCAACATAATGATAAAACCCTTAATTGGGTATCATGCAATTTGTCTTAAAAATACACAATCTTTCATAGATTACATAGTTCACATCATGCATAGCTTCAATAGATATAAATCAACTCATAGAATAAGCCTTTGATAGATATTCATGATTAATCAATCAATACGTGAAGAATCCAAACTCAGATAATGTTTATAATGTATAAAAAGAATAATCCATAAAGTATTCAATCTTAAAATCATGAAATTTAATTAAAAAGAAGGATTGGCCTTCATGGGTGAAAAACTCCCCATGAATAAAACACATATACCTTGAACTTGGAGTTTCTTGAAGGAATACTTGAGGGAGACTTGGAGGACATCACTTGGGTTCTTGAATTTCAACAAAAGTCCTTGAAAATCTTGAGATTGAATGGAGGATTTATGGGATTATTTGGGAGAAGACTAGGGCTAAAATGTCTTACAAGAGTAAATGTGAGTATAATGAGTCAAAAACCCTTCTTGGGAAAGTATAAGTATCATCAAAATGTTAAAAAATGATGTTTTGAAGTGTCTCAGTGGCAAAATTTGTGGTCTAAAGGTTCTATCGCATAACCATTCGACGATATGCCGAATAAGACCTTCAGACCACCCTTTTTGACAGTTTCAAATGCTTTTCGGAGCGATTAGGCAACCAATTTGGTGGTCAAACTGACCGCCACCTATTTTGACATCCCAAATAGACTTCAATAAAATGCTCATAACATTTTACTCCATATTGGGAATAAGGAGAAATTAGATGCATTGAAAAGCTAATTCATAGTCCTACAATTTGGTAGGTACTGGATCAACTAATTCATTATGTATTAAAAGATATGACCATTTGAAGTTGAACCTTATACAAATTCATACTGAAATTCAACCGATTGGAATCCTTTGATCTTAGCTCTATTTAAGAGACTCCTAATGACCCTAAACCATATGAAGCAAATTTAAACTCGTTGAAATTGATCCCTCCATATTAGAAGTCAGTAAGTTGAACCTATACACGTATGAGGAATGAATCGTGTCCTAACTTAAGATCAAGGGCATTACAACTTGTATAGTATGCTCAGACTGGCTATTGGTCTAGGGATGAAATGTTGTGCTAAGATCAACCTAGGTGCCTAGCTCCCACTGAAAATCCCTCTTAAAGATAGAGGTAAACTGTGACCCTCGGTCAGATATAATAGACATTGGCACCCCATGTAATAGGACTATCTCCTAAATAAACATACGAGTCAATCGCACAACACTGAAGGTAGAACAAATAGGAAGAAAATGTGTAGATTTAGTTAACCAATCAACTCTTATTAAAACCTCTGAAAGTACGAGTGAGCCCCAAAACAAAGTCCATAGTCACTCATTCCCACTTTCACTTGGGAATGAGTAATCAGTAGAGTTTCCCATTGGGTCGTTGGTGCTCAACCTTTACGTACTGACAACTAAGTCAACACAACACATAATTTGATATATCTCTCATCATACCATCCCACCAGTATTGTTATCTCAAATCTCGATACATCTTTTCCATACCTTGGTAGATAAAGTATTTGATATTATGTGCCCCACGCAGAATCAACTGTATCAAATCCCCCACTCTAGGAACATATAACGGGCTGTCGAATCTAAGGACCTCATCTGAATCAACTATAGTCTGGCAACAAACACCCTGAATAACTCTTTCTCTAAGGGCCACTAACAATTCATCCTAGAACTGTTAGGCATAAATCTGATCAATCAGTGAAGACTAAGCCCTAATAAAGACCAACACTCAACTAGGGTCTGAGAGATCCTATTGGACCAACATGTTAGCTCAGGACTGAACGTCCAAAACTAAGGGTTGCTCCTCTATAGTTAAATGTGCTAGACTACCCATACTCATTGCATTTCGACTCATGGAATCTACTACCATGTTTGTCTTTCAAAGATGATATAAAATAGAGAGATCATAATCACCCAATAGGTCAATCCACCACCTGTGCCAAGAATTTAAATCCCGCTAAGTCATAAAATTTTGTAAGCTTTGGTGGTCTATAATATTGTCACAATGAACACCATATAAATAGTTTCACAAGATCTTAAGTTCAAATACTACTGCCACCAACTCAAAGTCATGTCTGGAGTAGTTAGGAAAATGGACCCATAATTGATGTGAAGCATAAGCAATAACCCGACCTCTTTACATCAATACACAGCCTAACCTAATGCAGGATGCATCACAATACACAATAAAGCTCTCTCCCTTATAGAAAGGGTCACAATAGGAGAAGTCTTTAATAACTCCTCCAACCACAGAAAACTAGCCTCACACTCATTGAGCCACACAAATGGCACACCCCGATGAGTCAATTGTGTCAATAGAGCAACAATAGTGGAAAAACCCTCAATGAATCGTTTGTAATACCCTACTAACGGGGAAACAATTTCAAACCTCTAACATAAGAGTGGGCCTACGCAAACCATGAATCTCCTTTATCTTAGTTGGACCCACAATAATACCCTCTTTAGAAACCACATAACACTCACATTTAGAAAATTTAGCATATAGCTTGTGCTCTTTGAGTGTTTGTAGAACAATCCAAAGATGTTGGGCATGTTACTCTCGGCTTTGTGAGTATAACAAAATATCATCAATTGAAACTACAACAAAAGAGTCCAGATAAGGCCGGAATACATTAGTCATCAAATCCATAAATGTTGTAGGGGCATTAGACAACTCAAATGGCATGACTAGAAATTCATAATGCCCTTAATGGATCCATAATATGGTGCTCTGAATGTTCTCCGCCCGAATCCTTAGCTAATGATACCCTAATCTCAAATCAATCTTAGAAAATATTGTTGCCCCCTATAACTGATAAAATAAATCATTCATGCACAATAGAGAATAATAGTTCTTTACCATTACCCTATTCAACTATCGATAATCAATAATATCTGGTAAGTCTCATCTTTATTCATCACAAATAGAATAAAAGATCCCCATAGGGAAACACTCGGCCATATGAATCCCTGATCTAGCAAACCTTAAAGTTGAATACTAAGCTCATTAAAAGCACTACAAGAGCCATCTAGTATGGTGGAATATATATAGGCTTAGTATCCGACTCAACCTCTATTACATGGCAACCCCGACAAATTTATAGGAAACACATCAAGAAACTCACAAACCATGGGCACTGACTCCACAGAAGGAGTCTCAACTGTCATATTATGAACATGGTTTAAATAAGCCAAACACCCTGTGGATATCAACCTCAGGTCCAGAATATATGAAATAATACAAGTCATTACCCAACTCACAGATCCCTACCATATAACTAGAGGCATCCTAGCTATTGCTATGATAATCATATTGGCATATCAATCTAACACGGTATGATATGGAGCCAACCAATCCATACCAAGAATAATCGAAATCCAGTATATCAAGCAACATAAAATCAGCCCAAGTACCACACCCCTGAAGCATAACAATACAAGTTCTACATACTTGATCTACCATTAGCAAATCCCCTATGGGGCCAGTATGCAGACCCGGGATGAAAGAGGCTTAGGACTCACAGCCAAACGAGAAGAAAAGTACATAGATATATATAAGAAAGTGGAACCCAAATCAAACAATGTTAAAGTCAGCTGCTAGCACACAGTAATCATACCTGTAAAAGCCTTGTATGAATCCTAAGCCTCTGCCCATGCTAGAGCAACATAAAAATGGCCCAGACATCCCCCATCTCAAATATCACCTCTACCTCCGGCCTTACCGCCTTTGGAAGGGCCTCAGAAACCCTATTGGAAGCTCTACTAGTCCTCACGGTCCCTATGTTGGTCATCCCTACTACCTTGGTCGTGCCCCTCTCTCTACAACCTGGTAAGGGAGCTAATCTGACCATCGATGGGGATACATGTGTTGCATTATGCTCTGGACAGTCTCTAGCCCAATGATTTGGTGCCTCATACCCAAAAAACCTTGAGCGACCCTCCCTCTACTATCACGATCATGATGTCCTGATCTAGAAGCCTTGGAAGTTTGACTACCTATGAAATATAGCCCAATCGGCCCTAATGTAGTGGTGTCACCATCCCACGCTCTATACTCGGTAGGATAAGAAGAATCATTCCGACTGGAATTACCTAGGCCCCGATGGCTACTTTTGAAAGCCTGCAATGATGCCTGGAATAGGTGACTGGTTTGACCCTGTTGAACCCTTCTCAAAGGCCTATCACTCAAAACCCTTAAATATAATCAGGATCCACTAAACACTTTCGTGCATTTAGCATACTTTTTGCTACCCCCTTGGGCCTCGCGACTGAACTCCTCCAATGAACGAGCTTGATCAATAATATAAGGATAAGACTAACCTAATGCCACCAATAAATGTGTACCTGTCCTCAACAATGGCTCAACCCCTGCACAAAGTAGTAAATCTGCTCCTTCTCAGTTGGTAAAATAACTATAGAATACCGGCAGAACTCCTAGAATTTAGCCTCATACTGTAGCACTGTCATTTTCCCCTGCTCCAATCGAACAAATTGATCCTGATGTCTATCTCTGAAACTCCTAAGCCAAAAACTAGCCATGACAACCTCTATAAACTCTATAAAAGTCACTGGCATGACAATTGCTGGTTTGGTATCTCTATAAGTCTGCCACCACTATCTGGTAGTCCTATCTAACTAATATTCAGTGAACTCCACGCCGTAAGACTCCAACAGGCTCAATGCCTATAACCGCTCCATGACTGCTATCAGAAACTCCGGTACATCCTCTCTGTCACTCCTGAAATCCTTGGTGTGGTCAATCTTAGAAAATATCCTAACTTCAGCTGGTCCTGAAAAGGTATGAATCCCTCTTGCTATGCCAAAGCCTCTGGAGTGACAAGATTTGCTAGTTCCTGAACTGGAAGAGCTAGGGTTGGTGTCATACCCTGCTATAAAGCTCCAAGTACAGCTATAAACTTTGCAATATCCACCTGTACCATAGGTGTGACAACAAACACATCTGAGGGAACTGGTACCTCTGGCTATAAAGGAGTTGGGGCATCCGATCTCATTTTGATGGGCTCTAGAGGTTGCTCTCTATCCGAGACTAATGGCGCAACCCTACCCTTTCACAAAGTCTCTCCTGTATGCATCAAATCTATGAAAGAATGAATGAAATTAGATTCTAAGAAATCAATGACCATTAAGAATATAGCCTCCGAAACATAATTCTTGGATGTGTGTACACCCATCCACAAGACTCTACTAGACGATAGCTTTGTACATATGAGACCAGTGAACCCTAAGTTCTGATACAACCTTGTCGCATCCTTATTTTCTGATCATGATTGCACCTGTTAGATCCTGCCTATAGGCCAGCTAACCCAACTCACAAAACCTATCCTAAATCTCTAATATAATAACACTAGCCATATATAAATAATCCAAACACTAGAAGTCATTTGTACAAAGCTACTATAGACTCAATACCACACTCATATATATACATAGTAACAATAATAGAACACATAACCCGGAGGAACTTCTATATATACAAGCCAATTAAAATGTACAGGGCCAATGTCTAAATACAAAAGATTGCCACAAAAATAGAAGGAGACAGTAAAATGTCCAAAGTTGTTGGTGCTCACCAGATGTCTCTTGAAATGTCTACGAACCCCCTACTCAGCAACTGCAGCTAGTACCTAGACCTAAACCACAGGAAGATGCAGAAATGTAAGGGTGAGTACCGTAAAAAGCACCCAGTAGGCATTATCGGCTGACTGAGTGAAATACTATTAATATAGAATGCCCAAATATATAGAATTGTAATAATATTATCAAATCAGAACTCAAGTTAATAGTGAGTAGATCAGTGTCATCATCGTATCCCAATGACCAAAATCAAGCAATATATCACAACCCAACTGATAGAATCACAGCTGAAAACACACCATCGGTATTATATAGTCAATATATCAGGATGTACGTGGATGTAAGGCCCTAATGTTTATGCTTGTACACCCCTGAGCTCTCATAAGCCTAGAAGGTACACCCGCGCACAATCAAGGTATGTATAAGTGATGGGGACTCAAATGCCTAACTGCCCTTTGGGGATCGGAACCCATAAAGGATCAGACAGGTACTCGAACCCCGAGCTAACAAATAGGGACTCAAACCCCTAGCTAACAAATAGAGACTCAAACCCCTAGTGCTCCAATTGGGGAAGTTAGCAAGGGATACATGGTGTAACAATCAACTAGGACTCTAACCTAGGAGTAGTCATGATGGAATCAAACTCAGGAATAGTCATCTAGGACCCAAACCCAGGTATCATAAATTTCTCTGCTGGTGTTACGACCCGAATAGGGGGCCTAAATATGACATGGAAAAAGAGGACCCGAAGGGGCCTCGATTAAGACATCATAGCATCATTACACTCATCATCGGTTTGGAAATGCGGAAGCTAAACATGTAGCACATAAATTCTAGGGATTTGGGGACTTGGGACTCAAACTATAGGTACAATACGGGAATAGGATAGGCATACTTGCACATAGCACATAGTCATTCATCATACTCAACATTCAAGTCATTATCATAACATGAAGACATGATCACAAATCAAGAGGAATAACATCGTATTACATAGTCAAATATCCAACATAAGAGTCAACATACAAGAGTAAGAATTTGTCCAACAATGCCTCTACACAGGTGAGCGGGGCCTCAACAAGCTTTAGGCTCACCCTCAAGATAATAAAAAGTAAATACATGAAAATAGAAAGGTAGATAGACACTGACTATTGCCCTTGAACAAGAGGGCTCACCACTAGAAAGTCTTCAACAAGATATCGAACGTCGTCTGAAAGAATGTAATAATCACCCTCGGTCCCTACATGGTTAGAACATGTAGAAAAGAATATGGGTTAGCACAATTAAGCACCAAGTATGCGGGCATGCAATGCACATGACAAGTATAGTATTACTAAACAACATGCCAAGGGGATAAGTGATCCAAAAGGAATGCACGTAGCCAAAGAGTAATATAATAATATGCTATCCCATGATGCATGAGATGCAATCCTATGATCATATATATAGCGGGGATGTACCTCAATCGACAAAGACAAAAAGACTCGAGCGAGCCACTACCCGGACCCGGTACTATTTGCCAAGTAGTACCCTAACACCCTTAAACAAGGGGAAACATAACAGAGTTCCCTAGATAGGGAA
>JBCEWC010011767.1:0-16405 GCA_038996855.1 Solanum aculeatissimum | reverse complement strand
ATCCATGAATCAAACCCACATACCTTGCAATTGACCAAGGGAATTGAAGAATTTCACAACAAGGATGATCTTTCCCAGATTTCTTCAAGCTTTCAACAATGGAGGTCAAGAGAATTTTGGAAATTTCAAAGTGTAACGGAGAGTGTTAGAATGGATGAAAAAGGTTTAGGGTTAGGTTTAGGGAGTTTAGGGGACCTTGGAAAGCCTAAAAAGGGCATAGGATTTAATTAAATTATGAATTAATTATTAATGAAATGGACTAACCCCTGAAATACAGTGCCACACGGAAGGGCTACAGTGCCCGTACAATGGCACATGGTTCGTGTACCTGACCGTGTGACCATACTTGAGTTCGTCTTCGGCTTGAACTCTCGGGACTTTTTGGATCACTTCACGGGAGGGTCTCACGAACCGTTTGGCTTCACACAGACCGTGTACTGGTCCGTGGAGCCACACTTGGCCCGGATTCCAGCCCCACAAGCTGTCTAACTCACTGCCTCACCTCATGAGACCTCTCATGGCCCGTGTGGAGTCTCACGGACCGTGGGATGGTCCGTTGGTTTTGCCTTAGTCCATGGCCAGGGTCCTGGACACCAGGAGCCCACTGGAACCTCCCACAAACCTCCACACAGATGTGGACCTTCACACAGCCCGTGGTCCTGTCCTTAGACCATTTCCAGAACTCGTTTCCAGCGTCCTTCCAATTACGGGCAGTCTCACTGTTTTGGCCATAACTTCCTCATACAAACTCTGAATCGAGTGAAACCAGTTGTGTTGCGAAGATAATTCAAAGAGATTTAATTTGATATATAGTATAGCACACATTTCATCCCGTACCAAAAGTTATGATTTCTCAAAGTACACTGGCCAAACGGCCTCTCCATGCACCAAACGGTCCGTTTTGAATTCGGCCACTTAAACTTAACCCATGGCTACGAAAATTCAACCATGACCATTTCAACACTATGCAAGACCAACCATTGATAATTTCAAAAAAATTTGGGTCGTTACACTTGCGTGACCTAGAAAGTTTCTCACACCCTTCATAGAGATGGGTGGAGGAAGCTTTTTAATCACCTTCACTTTAGCTCTATCCACTTCAATGCCTTTGATAGAGATTTTGTGCCCCAACACAATGCCTTACTTCACCATGAAGTGACACTTTTCCCAATTTAGAACCAGATGACATTTTTTGCATCTCTGAAGCACCGCATGCAAATGCTTCAAGAAATCTTCAAATGAGTCATCAACTACATTGAAGTCATCCATGAATACTTCAATAGTGTCTTCCACCATGTATAAGAATATGGGCATCATGTACCTCTGGAATGTTGTTGGCGTATTACACAACAAAATGACATCCTTTTAAATGCAAAGGTGCCATAGGGACATGTGAAAGTCATTGTCTCTTGGTCGTCTGGAGAAATAGAGATCTGATTATAGCCCGAGTAACCATCAAGAAAGAAATACCATCCATTTCCTGCCAAGCGATCTAGCATCTGATCCATGAATGGTATAGGGAAGTGGTCCTTCTCCGTTGAGGCATTGAGTTTCCTATAGTCCATACACATCTTCCATCCTATGACTGATCAGATAGGTATCAATTCGTTGCTCATGATATGCTACCAAAATAAAACACTTTTAATGCTTGAAACTTGGGATTTTGTGCGTTCTCAAAGTGATGTTAGTAGATTTGATGTTTGTTTTTGTTTGTTTTTGTAGGATTTCAGTGTTGGCATAGTTTTGAGCATGAAATACAGTTTCTGCACCAAATTAGTAGTTTACAAGACCCTTTACGGGTCATGGGTCACTCAACGAGTCATAGAGGGGATCTCGTTTATTCTTCCAGTAAGGGGGTGCAAAGTGAAGTACACTCTATGAGACTAGAGCACGGAGTCGTGGACCAACATATAGGTCATAGAGTGAGTTTGTGAATTGAGGAAGCAGAAAGTGAAGAGTCTCTGAAAGCGGCTCAAACGAGACCCTTCACGGGTCACGGAAGACTTCATGACTCGTGAAAGAGGTTTCATGCTAAACTCCAGTAGCTTTAACAGCCTTCCACGAGACCCCGACTCACGGGCCATGAACTATCCTACGGGATGTAAAGTAGGCTCGTGACCAGTGCTAACACAGTTGTCCTATTTCATTTCGGCTTTGTATTTTTAGTACTATAAATAGTTTTATTTAGGTTTTTTAATTAAGAACAATCAGACAATTATTAGAATTAGCATGAGAAAAAGAGAGAAACACTTGTGAATATCTTTTGTGATTTTTAATTAATTCAAGTTTGCAATTTCATTGAGATTTTTCATTTTGTTCATCAATTCTTATTGCGTAAGTTATTTAACTATGTATTCTTCTTATATGATTTCTGATAAAATAACAAGGATGCGTGGCTAAGTCCACAACTAGGGTTGTGGGAACCATGACGCATTAGCTAAGATAAAACTAGATTACTTGCAATTTCTTGAATGGTGATTAGGATGTATTAATTAATTTTTTCAAATTAACTTAAATTTAACGGAGACCTACGTTAAAAATCGCCTAGTATCACCTACCCAATTCAGGAGGTGATAAATAGGAAAAGAAGTAATTAATAGAGGGTGATTGACTATTTCTCAACTAATCAGGCTACTAGGGGTAGTAGTTTTGGTATGGGATAAAAAGTGAGGGTTAGTAATGCCACATCACAGAGACCGATCCAATAATGTGATAAAATTCACCTAAATGCCTGATCAAGGATTTATGAGAACTTAACTCACTGTCCTGCACCTACACACCAAATAAAAGTTGCGAGTATTCAAAAACACTTAGCTAGAAAATAATGGGGAACACGTCACCCTAGTTAGTTTCTCTATTGGTTACAAATAAATCTTCTATTGTAGTTTAGGATTTACTTTTATCACAAATTTTCCCCTTTTACATTTTAGTCATTTTTATGTTCTCTGTTTCTAGGAGATATTAGAGTATATCTAGTCAAGTTATGGAAAGTGTGCTAATCTAGGGTCTACCTTATTCCTCATGGGATCGATCCTAACTAAGTTAGGTTTAAATACTTGAGTACGACCACTTCAAAACCTCCTGAGTAGAGGTGTGTGCTAAGCGTAAGCATGGAGTCGAGAACAACTCGCATTTGGGACCACAGTGATACCTCCCTTCTTTGGAACACACTGGACTGGGCTTACCCATTCACTATAACAATTGAATATATTATACCTGTGTTCAACCACTTGATAATTTCTTTGTGCACGACCTCTTGCATGGGTTGGTTGAGGTGTCTTTGGTCCTCAATACTTGGCTTGTAGCTCTTGACAAGTTAAATTTTATAATTGTATACCCTAGGTTGGATGTCAATGATATTTGTGATGGTCTATTCGATAGCCTTTTTGAATTACTTGAGCATCACAATCAATGCATTTACCTATTTGCCCGTTATATCTATAGCAACAATGACAAGAAATGTGTTATTAGTATCCAAAAACACATACCTCAGATGGGTTGGTAATTCAATGGATGGTCTCGTTGGTGGTGACTCTCAATTTTTTAAGTCTAATTCAAGCTTAGCTTGATGTCGAGGGAAACTAGATACTCTCAAAGCCTTTATTATCTCCTTTAGTCTAAGATGTCATCACTTTCAAAATTCATTAGTACTGCCTCCAGAGTGTCGACACCCAGCCTTTCTTCAATTGTCACTTATGCTTTCTCCTCAATTCCAGTATGGTTTGGATAGTCTTAGGCTATCCTCCTTAGTGTCATTTGAAGCCCGGGGTCAAAAAGAGTCAAGGGATTGCCTCGACTTCGAGTGTTGTGCAGACACTATGCCTGCACTCTGAAATAAATCAAAAATAAAAAAAAACATAACATGAGGGAAATAAGGGTTAACTCTCAAATCACTTGAATTAAACAAGTCTAGTGGTATTCCCAAAAAATGGCACCAAATTCTTAATACCGCCCAAGCTACACCTCCTTTTTGGAAGGTAAAATAGTCATTGTCAAGATATATAACCTAACCAAGGTTAGGGTTGAACCCACTTGGAATATGCTAAACTTAGGATAATTTAAAGCAATTCAAGGTGATTAACCTACTTATCTCCTAGAAAAAGGGGGGCTTATGATTTTGCAAAAATTAAACCTATATTAATGCAAATGTTGTAAAGCTAGTAGAATAAGTAACTAGGGTATTGTTTTCCCCATGATTTCCTAACTTGGTATTACCAAATAATCACAATCGTTTCTAGTGTGTAGCATGTAGCATGGTAAGTTAAGTTTATCAAACCCTTTGATCCAGGTGAGAGGTAAATATCACTACGTGATTTGATCAATCTCCGTAGTGTGACAATACTAACCAGTACAACCTCCCCTTGATCTAGTTTGGTTGATTAGACGAGAAAACATCAATCGAATCTTGTTAATTATTCTCTTTTCCTATTCATTACTACCTTGATCTAGTCAGTAACATTAGGCGAGTTCTATGGTTGGCCACTCATTAAAAAGAATTAAAATAAAGAGAAATAATCAATACATGCATGCACACCTTCCAAGAATTATGGATTATCTAGTTTTACCTTGTTAGTTCTTCATGGTTCCCACAACTCTAGTAGTGGATTTCGCTAAGCATAATCAGGGTAGATGAATTAATCATGTTAAACAATAGTGTAATTAATCACTTATGATGATAAGTATAATGAGCAAGAAATCACAATGCTATAGAATTAATATAAAAATCACACAAAGAGAATTTTCCAAGTGTTTTTCTAACAATCTCTCTCTCTTCTTCCATAAAAGAAACCTAAACACCTATATACTAAGTAAAAATCAAATCCAAAATGAACTAGGAAAAATGAGTTAGTAGGATTCATAAAAGGGTTTACGGGATGTATAGGATTCCATGGCCCGTGTTGGGGCTTCGTAGACTTCATCTTCAGAAATTGGTTATCAATTCCATGGGACCTTCCTACGGGTCGTATTCAGACTTATGACCTGTATAGGGATTCATTTGAGCAATTTGTCTGAAACTATTCAATCTCTAATCCTCAAGGCATGAAATCTATCCACGACCCATATCAACTTATGCGGCTTGTATGTTACTTCGTAGACTAAACATTTGAAAATAGGCCCTTCACTGATTTGGCCACAAAACCACTCTATGGCTAATGGAAGTATCCACGGCCCGTAGAGTGTCTCGTACTCTCCTAAAATGTTGAAATTCTACAAACTTCATCCCAAAACTATACCAACTATGTAATCCTGCAAAATAAACATAAAAACACTTCAAACCCACAAATATCGCTTTGAGAACACACAAAATCCTAAGTTTAAAGCATCAAAAGTGTTGTATTTTGACAGCACATCAATATGTAGTTATGAGAAGGGAGACTTTATATAAGGACCCCTTAGGTCGGGTCCCCACCTCTAATATCATTCGGTGCTAAGTCAATATCCCATGGGAGTACATATACATATGCGTGCTTTTAAAAGGGAGAATAAGTATTTTCAAATCATCTTAATGCATACTTAGGCTTAAAATCCAAACATACTTCATAATCATGCATACTTGGGCTAAAATGCCAAATCATACTTTGATTCATGAATACATGCATAAGAGTAGCTCATTCATACTTGTACATGTTGGTGTAAACACCGATAGATGCTTAAAAGCCATATCATAGGCATTATGTGATCACATGCCAGTTATAACCATACTTGCCTTGAAATCATAGTCATAATCATAATTGGGTCTTAACCCAAATCAAAATCTCATGAAAATACTTTTTCATGCATGCATATGTCATGAAGAATGAAGGAATAACATGAGTATTAGGAAATTCATAATTAAAATATCATAATAAGAATAAATCATATAAAATCCATAAAGAAATCAATAATTAAAGCATACTTAAAATTACCCATGCATAGATTTATAAGTTAAAGGGACATGCATATTTAATTCTTCATATGTAAATCATAATAATATGATTCAAATCATTATAAAATCAATAAATAAGTTCAGCCCATAACTCAATTTTAATAAATTAAAACTAATTTAAAGGACCCACTAGCAAAGTATATTTAGAATTCATGAAATTAAGAAACAAGAGTTTTGGATCTTCATGATTGGAAAGAAATCATGAATCAATCCTACATATCTTGAAGAACTAGAAGAATTAGTATGGAATTGACTTGAATTAGAAGCCCTCTTGAAATCCTAGCTTGAATCCCCAACACAAGACTAGAAGAGAGAACTCAGTAATCAAATTCTAGAGCTTGAGTGAATAATGAGAGTGAATGAGTGTAAATAGTGAGTATAACCTAATTTAGGGGCTTAGGATAGGTACCAAGGTCCTAAAAGACCTTTAAAATACACCAAAATTACAAAAAGACCATTAATGAAGCGGACTTTTAAAAAGTGTCCAAGGGTCACGTGAAAGGACACCATGGTCCGTACAACTCTACATGGACCGTACAAGTGTTTGTAGAGATGCCTCATCATCGAGATGGTACTTTGATGCTTAGAATTGTTTAGGACTAACACCTTCACGAGACCTCACCTCAAGTCATAGTGGGTTGGACGACCTGTACAAGAGTTCATGGTAAATGTCTTTGCCACACAGTGGCTTTCAAGCCAAGGGCACTTACCATGAGCTACTTTCACAGCCAGTGCTGAGTACCACGAGCCTTGAAGGGATCGGTGGAGGGACACTTGGTCTTGAACTCTACCATAAGCCAAGTCATGCCACGCACAAGGCCAAAGGACACCCCTAGGAAACCTTCACAGCTCGTGGACCCCTCTACGGCTAGTGGAGGTAACCATGGAATGTTATGTTGGTCAAAATGTTAGAAATTCTAAATTCAAAAGTTGTTATGGCCTCTCGAGGTCCATGTCCTTACATCTGGAGAGGTGGTGCTAGCAGGACTTTTACTCCCATATGCCAAGTGTAGTAATAGTCACTTAGGAAAGTTCTTGGCAGGTACCTATACATATTTTAGGTGTCGCCGGCAAGATCATTTTACAAAATACTATAAAAGAGAAGGAGATCTAGATTGAACCCATGTTAAGACTCAGACTCAAGTTACTATGGTTGTATAGGACATGGAGGAGTCTCTCGATATGGTTATAGTATGTTGTGGGTCTTTGAATTTGCTTTATATATTTTTCTTGGTCTAGGTACCAACTTGGATTTTGTTACTCCTTATCTTACCATAAGATTTGATGTGTTTCCTAAAGTTTTTAGATCTTTTTTCCATTTATACCTCTGTCAATGATTTAGCTCTAGCAAAAAGTGTTTATAAAAATTGTCCCATGTCAAAAGAACGCGCGAAACTCATCACTAACTAAATAATCCACACACGACTAAATTGAAAAAAGTAAAAGAGAATTTTCCTAAAAGTCTTCATAGCCTTTAAAAGATTAGCAACAAATGTCTCCATGTTGATCCTTGAAACTCTATTCGACTTAGCTTGTACACATGTGAGACCTATGAACCTAGGCTCTGATATCAAATTGGCATAACCCAAAATTAGGTGTGATGGCACTTGCCTTTACTCACCAAGACAAATCAGCCTAACATGTCACAACAGTATAATACAAAATTATACAGAAGCTAAAATAATAAAACATTAAGAATAACAATGATATAAAGTATGATGGGCATAATCGAAACTAAAACCATCCTAGAACTGGTGTCACATGTATAAAGCTCTAATACATTAGAATAAGAAAGAAATAATACAAGTCTTAATCTTTGTCTCTCAAATAGAACAAAACTAATAAAAGATTGTTGACAGTCTTGAGAATATGTTGGAGCAATGATGTGCTGTCAAAATACAACACCTTTGATGCTTAAAACTTAGAATCTTGTCTGTTATCAAAGTTATATTTATGGGTTTGATATGTTTTTATGTTTATTTTGCAGGATTATAGAGTTGACATGGTTTTGGGATAAAGTTTACAAAATTTCAGCATTTTGGAAGAGTACGAGATACTCTATGGGTCGTGGATATTTCCACGAGTCGTAGAGTGGTTTTTTGGCAGAGATGTAGTGAAGGACCTATTTTAAGATGTTTAGTCCATTAAGAAATAGACGAGTCATAGAAGTCGATACGGGTTATGGATTGCTTTTGTGTCTTGAGGATCAGAGATTGAATAGTTTCAGACAAAGTGCTCAGATGAATCCCTATATGCGCCATAAGTTTGAATATGACCCGCAGGAAGTCCCTATGGAATTGATGGTCAATTTTCAAAGATGAAGTCTATGAAACCCCACACAGGCTGTGGAATCCTATACGACCCATACACCCTTCCGTCAAGTCTGCCGATATGGTTTTCCTAGTTTGTTTTTTGAATTTGATTTTTACTTAATATAAATAGGTTTTTAGGTTTCTTTTATGTAAGAAGAGAGGCAGAACTACGGAGAAACACTTGAGAAACTCTCTTTATGTTATATTTACATTAATTCTATAGCATTGGGATTTCTTGAAGATTGGGATTTCTTGCTCTTTAAATTTATCATCGTAAGTGATTAATTATATTATTCTTTAACATGATTAATTCATCTCCCCTAATTATGCTTAGCTAAATCCACAACTAGGGTTGTTGGAACCATGAAGAACTAACAAGGTAAAACCGAATAATCTATAATTCTTAAAAGATGTGCATGCATGTGTTGATTATTTCACTTCATTTTAATTGCTTTTTAATAGGTGTCCAACGTTAGAACACGCCCAGCGTTATTGACTGGACCAAGGAAGTAATGAATAGGAAAAAAGAATAATTAACATGATTCGATTAATATTTTCTCATCTAATCAACCAAATTGGATCAAAGGGAGGTGGTACTAGAACAATTGGTAAGGGTTAGTAATGTCACATTGCGAAGATGGATCAAATCACATAGTGATATTTACCTCTCACATGGATCAAAGAGTTTGGAAAACTTAACTTACCGTTCTGCATGTTGCACATTAAAAAAGATTTTGATTATCTGGTAATACTAAGTTAGGGAATCATGGGGAACACAATACCCTAGTTACTTCTTCTACTGATTTTACAATACTTGCACTAGTATAGGTTTATTATAACCCCCCCCCCCCTTGGGGGGATAAGTAGGTTAATCACCTCAAAATGTTTTAAATTATCCTAAGTCTACCATATTCCCTGTGGGTTCGACCCTAACCTTGGTTAGGTTACATATCTTGACAACGATTCCTTTAACTTCTAAAAAAAAGGTGTAGCTTGGGCGACATCAAGATTTTGGCACCGTTTTCAAGGAATATGGCTAGACTTATTTAATTTGAGTGATTTGGGAGTTAATCCTTATTTCTCTCATTTTATGTTTTTCTTATTTTTGTTTCAGTGTGCAGGTGTGGTATATGCACAACACTCATAGTTGAGGAAATCTTTTGACTCCATTTAACCCTGAGATCCAAAGGACGCTAAGGAGAATGGCCTAGGATAATGCAAACAACTCTGGAATTGATGCAGTGAATATGACACTGAACTAGAACAATGGCAATAACAACCCACCTCCACTAAATCCACCACCACAGGTTCTTCAAGCCGCAGTTAATACATGAAATCAATATCGGCTTGACCCTATGACAATGGATATCATGGGAGCTATTGTGTTACCTCCACTGCCAGATGACACAAAGCTCGTTGTGTCAAGTGGGTTACTTTAAATGCTGAAAAATCACGGGGTTATTCATGGGCTTACCATCAGAGGATCCATATAACCATCCACACAACGTTGTATTCATTTATAAGAGTATGATCAGAAAGCATAATTTGTCCAGGATGCCATTGGGCTCTGTTTTTTCCCACTGTCTCTCACAAGCAATGCAACGCTATCATTATTCGATCTTCCACATAGTTCAATCACCAGTTGGGTAGAGTTGCAGTGGGAGTTTTTGGAAAGGTTCTTCCCGATATCAAAGATGTTGAAGTTAAAGGCCCAAATCAATAACTTTGAGTAATTGTCCAATGATTCACTTAGTAACATGTGGGAGAAATTCAAAAACTACTTAAGGAGTGTCCCTGACCACAAGATTATTGATGAATTCTTGGTGGAGATCTTCTATTGAGCCCTAGATGAAAATATTCAAGTTGTCGCAGACACTATTATGGGAGGCTTGTTTATAGATCGACCACTTCAGGAGGTTGAAGAGAGGATGGAAAGGGTGGTCAATATGAATCGTGTATGGGGGATGAGAGATAAGTCAACTACAAAAATCTCATTCTCAGTTACTCCTAGCTTGGCGCAAGCAAAGACAAGTGATGATGTGATGCAAAAGCTTGCTTGAGTTAATACTAATGTGGAGTTGTTGATGAAGAAAAAATAGGAACGTGTGAATATAATATCTTACGAGCACTCATGTATGAGGAGTCTTACTATGAGGAGGACACTTGCTTCGTAGAAAAAATAAATAGTGGGTTTTCGGACCAATGCCCAAGGGTCCAATCATGACTATTAACACCAAGGTCAATGAAACCAAGGTCAAAAATATAACAGGGATGGTGCCTTTAGAGACAAAAATCATGGAGGCTATTATGACAAGAATAGGAGCCAGGGTAGAGATGTTGATTGGGGACACAGAGATGGTTATAGAAATGGCCCATATGTTCCACCACATAACCGAGATTTTGGTGCTGGTAGTTCTCGCATTGAGGAGATGTTCGATAGCCTATTGAAGAAGGCTGACACTCAGGATGAAACCCTGAAGGGGATGAAATCTGACATCTCTAGTATTAATCAGAAAATTGAGTCTCATTTTATTGCTATCAAGCAACTGGAGAAACAGTTTAGTCAGATGTCAACTCAATTGAACCAACACAAAAAATGTGCATTGCCCAACAACACAGTTCAAAATCCTAAGAATGACGAGCAGTGTATAGCCGTAACTACTCATGGTGGCAAACAGAACATTGACCCTCCAATGACAGTCGATGATGATGATGTTTGTGAGGAGATAGTGGAAATAAAGATGCAAGAACTGGAGATATTCGTGCTAAGGATGGGCAAAGTGATGCAGTGCCAATGCCACAGAGGTTGGAACCCATTCCTAGACCTCTTCCTCCCTTCCCTCAGAGGCTAACAAATAAGGAGAAGGATGGTAAATTCTAGCACTTCATCTCCATGCTAAAGTAACTCACCATCAACATTCCTCTTATTGAAGCATTGAAGAAGATTCCCGAGTATGAAAAGTTCATAAAGGACTTGGTTACCAAAAAATGGACTATGCGTCAAGATCTCTCTTAAGAGCTACAACATTGCAGTGCGATATCCACAAGGTCCTTAGTGCAGAAGCGAAAAGATCCCAGAGTATTCACCATACCTTGCACAATTAAAGATGTTGAGTTTGTAAGGGCATTATGTGATATAGGAGCCAACATCAATTTGATGTCCCTTGCAGTATTCAAGAAGCTAGGCTTAGGAGCCCCTAGACCTACAAATATGTGGTTATTAATGGCTGACAAGACAATGAAAAAGCCTATGGGGATATTATATGACGCCTTTGTCAAAGTCAAAAAATTCATATTTCCCGCAAACTTTGTGATCCTTGATTGTGAGGTTGACTTCGAAGTCCCAATCATCTTGGAAAGGGCTTTCCTAGACACTGAGTGAGCACTAGTGGACACGGAATCAGGCTAACTCAAGTTTTGATTAAATGATGAAGATGTTGTCTTCAACATCCGTTAGTCAATGAAGAGGCCCGATGAATTGAAGATGAAAGTTTGGGCTATTGATGAAGTCTAAGTAATCAAGGGGTCCAAGTCGTGCCACGATAATAAATTAGGCTCTACTTGGGAGGCAACCCAAGATATTTGATGCAATAGTAGTAGTTATGTTTTACTTTAGCTTTTTAGACATATAGGTAGTTTAATTTTTTGTATTTTTGTTATAAATTTTAGACTCTAGACTTGTGGCATATAGAGGAATAATGTGCCCATGAAGGTTATGTAGGAACAAGACCAAGTGAACCATCTTGGGCTGACAAAGCAACAAGTAGTGCTTCTACGACTAGTTTTATGGGCCACAATCTAGACCACGACCCATACACTAACTCGTAGAAGACTTCCAGTGATTAAAATAAAGTGCACTCCAGTCCATGAGCAAACTTTACAACTCGTATATACAAATACGGGTCATGAATGGGGCTCGTGGACTCCAAGTAAGTTTTTTATATTTGACTAATTTTTGGAGGCTTCTATTGCCTAATCTACGAGTCGTATTCTATTATATGGCTTGTAGATGGGTTCGTGAATCCAAGTTCCAAAATTAAGGCTTTGGTAGTGTACGAGACCATGACCTACTGATCATAGAATACTCTATGGCCTGTGGTTGGGGTTTTGTAGAAGCCTGGGCCCAACTTTTAAATCGACCCGATCAAGAGTATAAAAGAGGGGGTCAAATAATTTTGACCCCCACTCTCATAAAATACCCAAAAAGAAGAGGCCCCATTCTGAGACTGATGATCTCGATGCCCTGAGGTGAGAGGCGGAGTTGATTGAGAGGGAGCAGGTAGCTACTGCTATGCAAGCATCGATTACATATGAGATGGTGCGGTAGGCGTGATTGAAGGAGATTGTGAGGGGTGTTAGACCCTCTGGACATGCTCCCACTATTAAGAAGACCGCCAGGCAAGTTAAGGGTGGTCAGACAAAGCTAGAGATCGGTGCTTAGGCGCTTAGATATGTATTTTGACCCTTATGCTTTGATTTTATTATATTCTTTTCATTGAGAATAATGCACATCTTTTTCGATGGTATACGGGTAGTTATAGACCTCGATGAAGTCTGAGTAGCTATGGCCTATAACTATTTTAATTTTTAAGTACGAGGGGTTTTCTTGCCTATGTTCTTTCTTTGAGGATATTTACTTTATATTGAACCGGCATGTGTAGGATGTATAGGTAGTATTAGTCGCATATTGTACTTATGTCTATGTCATATGTTTGTTTTTATTGAAAAATGATACCCATCAAAGTTTTTGTTTTAGGTAGTCTTGATAACATCCATGTGATCTTGATTAATTGATAATGCTTGTTCTAATAAGTGAGGTGCAATATTGATAAAAAGCATGATCGGAGAGTCTGAGTTGATAATGTAATCAGTGCCAAGTGTGTGAGCCTATTTGCATGATTTCATACTGTGTTTTAATCCAGAACATGCCCTGTTACTCTGACTTAGATTGTAGGTTAGTAGGTTAGGAAAGGATCTTAGATCGTAGTTCATATTAGTCCACTTAGCCTAAATAACCAACCTAATGCTTGATGTATCCCTTGATCCGAATATTTGAGCCTTGCATGTACCTTTTTCTTTGAAGACACCTAAGTAACTAAGCCTTGTTGATTGTGAAATCCCAAAATTGGCCCTAGTCCTTCCTTGAACATTGTGCATCATGACTGAGGTAAAAAACTTAAGTTGAGAGTGGCTACCAAAAGTAGTCCAGGTTCGTAGGTTGGATATTGTGCACCTTAACTCAAGACAAAAGCCAAAGTTAAGGATGGCTAGTGTAAGGAAGATAAAAATAAATGGGGTGTAAGTTAGTGATATATAAAAAAAAAGGGGAAAATGTGCTATGGGTGCCAGAAAAGATGAAAAAATGCCTAAACAATGAGCTAAAAAGAAAAAGCATGTGAATAATAAAAGGCAATAAGTTAAGCATGAGAATAAGACACCCTTTGAAATAGGAAAAAGGGAGAAGGAGTGAGAAGTATCAGTGTTGGTAGGGCAAAAGTGCAGGAAAATGCAGTATCAAGGAGGGTCTTTAGTCACTATGTTCCAAAGAATCATACCAAATCCCCCTAAGCCTACATTACAAGCCAAGAAAGTCCTATAGTGATCCTAATCCAAGTAGTTGAAGGGGAAAACATATTGTATTGAGCACAGTGTAGGGATATCTATTGAGAGTGTGAGTGAGTTTGTTTAGTCCCAAGCATTGAATCTGAAAATAGTAGAATGAGTGAGATATGAGACTTCTTTTTATGAGGGCACTTGCATTGCATTATTGATTCTAGGCTATCTCAGTGATTGTTACTTATCTGTGGTTACCTTTCTTGTCATAATTGCACTTTTACATGTATCGATCTGTATCAGTTTGTTTGATGACTATCTGATATGCACTGATGTGGTAGTTTGGGTATCTAAGCTTGATTTTAAGATAATGTGTGCCAATTGATTGAGGTTTGTGTGTTACTATACTGCTTATGTAGATTGAGTCTGTCGCTTGAGGACAAACAACAATATTAAGTTGATGGTATTGATGTGCTGTTGAAACACAATACTTTTGATACTTAAAACTTAGGATTTTGTGTGTTCTCAAAATGATATTTGTGGGTTTGGTATGTTTTTAAGTTTATTTTGCAGGATTACAAAGTTGACATGGTTTTGGAATGAAGTCAACAGAATTGTAGCATTTGGGGAGAGTAATAGACGCTCTATGGGCCGTGGATACTTCCACGAGCCGTAGAGTGGTTTCGTGGCCAAGATCCAGTGAAGGGCCTATTTTTAGATGTTTAGTCCATAAAGGAACAGATGAGTTGTAAAAGTTAATATGGGTCGTGGATTGCTTTCGCCTCGAGGATCAAAGATTGAATAGTTTCAGACAAAGTGCTCAGACGAATCCCTATACGGGTCGTAAGTCTGAATACGGACCATTGGAAGGTCCTATGGAATTGATGGCCAGTTTTTAAAGATGATTTCTACGAAGCCTCGACACGGACCATGAAATTCTATACGGCCCGTAAACTCTTCCGTGAAGCCTGCCAACTTAGTTTTCCTAGTTCGTTTTGGATTTGATTTTTACTTAGTATAAATAGGTTTCTAGGTTTCTTTTATGTAAGAAGAGAGGCAGAACGATAGAGAAACACTTGAGAAACTCTCTTTGTGTGATTTTTACATTAGTTCTATAGCATTGAGATTTCTTGAAAATTGTGATTTCTTGCTCTTTGATTTTATCATCATTTTATGTTATTCTTTAACATGATTAATTCATCTACTATGATTATGCTTAGCTAAATCCACAACTAGGGTTGTGAAAACCATGAAGAACTAACAAGGTAAAATTGGATAATCCATAATTCTTGAAAGGTGTGCATTCATGTATTAATTATTTCTCTTCATTTTAATGCTTTTTAATGGGTGGCCAACGTTAGAACTCGCCTACTGTTACTGACTGGATCAAGATAGTAATGAATAGGAAAAAAGAATAATTAACAGGATTCGATTGATGTTTTCTCATCTAATCAAACAAACTGGATCAAGGGGAGGTTGTATTGGAACAATAGGTAAGAGTTAGTAATGTCACACTGCAGAGATGGATCAAATCACGTAGTGATATTTACTCTCACCTGAATCAAAGAATTTGATAAACTTAACTTACCGCTCAACATGCTACACACTAGAAAAGATTGCGACTATCTGATAATACCAAGTTAGAAAATCATGGGGAACACAATACCCTAGTTGCTTCTTCTACTGATTTTACAATACTTGCACTAGTATAGATTTATTTTCTGAAAAATCATAAACCCCCCTCTCTCTTTGGGGAGATAAGTAGGTTAATCACCTCAAATTGCTTTGAATTGTCCTAAGTCTATCATATTCCATGTGGGTTCGACCCTAACCTTGGTTAGGTTATATATCTTGACAACGACCACTTTAACTTTCAAAAAGGAGGTGCAGCTTGGGCGACATCAAGCAACAAACAACTACCTCTCAATTTATCAGTAGCTCGGCCCAAAAGAGGAAGAATAACATCAGCAGGATCCGAGCTCACAATCTACACAAATGTGTAAAAAAATAAGGGTGAGTATCAAAGTACCCAGCAAGAGGACCTATGAAACGACCCAAAAAGTTCCTAAAAATGTGCTTCGGAAGTTACCGGAAACTTTTTTTAGCTATATCTAAAAATTCATTTTGTTTTTCGAATATCCAACTTCATATTCTTGCTTAGGGGGTCAAATTGAGTAGGAAATGGGTCTAACACAAATTTTAGAGTAACCGTATCAAAATCCAAAATTTTCAAGTGAAGCCTTTTTCGAGGGTATACTTTGGAGGGTCATATCTCTTAGCACACAAATAATTGGGTGTCCCATAACATATCCATAGAAAGCCCTTTGCGTTAGCTACCCAACGCACTTCGTTTCACCTCATTTGGAGTTCGGACGAAGAGGTTATGCCCATTTTTATCAAATCCATCTGTACAGGAAATGCAATTTCCAGAGATCAAATTTACTGTTCATAAGCCTCATTTTTTTTTTCTAAGTGTTGAACCCGTTTTTCCAAGGACATATTTTATTTCCTATATAGCATTAATTCAATTTCCATCGCTAAAACATTTTCCCAAAATACCTCTCCCATACTTAGACATATTTTCTCTCAAGAACCCTAATCCAAAACCTTCCTC
>JBCEWC010011766.1:0-16406 GCA_038996855.1 Solanum aculeatissimum | reverse complement strand
ATAGTATAGATATATGTGTCACCTTGACACATGGGCAATTTTAGAGATTGCATAGTCATGTGGGGACAAGTGTCCTTGGACAATTATAAGATATTTATTTGTCTTAGTCATACCCTACACTTGACATATATTTACATATTTACAATACTAACAACTTATTATTTTAATTGGTGTGATATAATTTTATCAATGCAAATGGCATATACTTCTTAAATTTTAAAGATGTCATAATACTCATGTGATTATTTTCAAATTTAATATGAAAAGTATAAAATTAATTATACAAATTCAAAGGTTTCATTTTTTAAAATAGAGTGTAGCAAATATAAGCTAAAACAATGGAAGTAGCAAGTCGTGAGTACCAAAGAAGAATTATTTGAGCTATGTTTATTTTGTACTAGTACGATATAAAGAAAATTGTTTTATAATCCCCTATTGGCGGTTATAATATGTCTCAAAATTCTCAAATCATTCAGTCTTATACAGTGTCCTAAAGTCATTGGATATGTAAATATCTTAGGGATTAGTAATCCTGAAATTATCATCATCCTCAGAAAGAAGCTTAAATTACAGGAAACAGGAAGTCTGAACTCTGATTTTTTTCCAAATCACTGTTCTTTCTGTTCCTGTTTGCATGACTTTTTATGTACACTGATGTACCTGATACATACAAAAGGTATGCAACTCCTTGCCTCTACCAGAGACGAGGTAAGTGGCGTTTGGAGGTTCCGACAAGCCCACCCTATCAGAAAAATATGATTTTTTCTTTTTCTAGAATCTCCTAACTCCTAATCCTCACTCCGCCTTTGTCTACCCTATATATAGCCGCCTTTGTCTACCCTATATATAGCTTCTAAAATTTCATGTGCTTGTAGCAAAAACTGGGTTCCAATCAAACAATTCCACGACCTACGCACTCAATAACAAATCCCTACTATTCCATGCCTTGTACTTTACAAGGCCCAACGACATTAGGTTAGGCCACATGCAATGGTGGTGTTTAGTGACATGACAATGTCACAAATTTGACAACGCCATGATGGTAGGTACTAGGCAGTGGTGTTTGGTGATGATAGCTATGTCTGGAGGTGGACTTGGTGTTATCTAATTGTGGTGATGGGCCGTGGTTAACAGGGGTGACCACTTTGATGTTGCAGGTGGTTTGAGGTGGCGGTGATGGTAGTGATTACGGTGGTTGATAGTTGTGACGGTAGAGGTTGGTTGTGGAGTTGACTTGCGATGATTCGCCACTCCGCTCTATTATCAATCTCGCCAGCCAGCAAAATACAACTTGAAAAGAATAATAGGAAAACAAGTAGTCTAAAAATCTCTGCCTTTTTTTTCAATCAACAGTTAATTCCTATCATTTGCCAAACGCTATTCAAAAGAGAGTTGAGAAATTGATGATTGTTGCTAATGATGTCTCATGTATTTTTCCTGTTTTCTGATGAGCAGCTACTGGTGTCTCATATGTGCACTCCGAAGAGTGACACCATGCAAAAATTTGGTATATCCAAGCAAACTGAGTTTTCCATCACTTCTTACCCAATCTCTGAGAGTGGAATGAGCAGTTGGACCCACATTCAACTCCTGCAAAGTTGTGAACCAAATTCAGAATTTCCTCAAACAAGAATTTGTTGAATACTGAGTAATACCAACAGCTATAGTAATAGAAAGATACCCTAGCCAATTCCTCCACGGAAACATGCCGATTTCCTTCTTGCTCAAAATGTTGAAATGACACTGCTGCAATCTGCTCCCATTCCTGGAGGGCCTCCAATTGGTATATGCTGATTGCAGCCGCACAAAACTCTTCAAAATCCAACTTCTTATATGACAATGGTGTCATCTGAAAGGTAAAAAGAAAATAAGCTTCACATAATGATAGAAGGCATAAATGTAAGTGTGTATTTCAGTAATTAAAAAAAAAATCGTTCTGGATGGGGATGGGTCAGAAGACAAATCTCCATGTATGGACACAGACAGAAGACAATACATCTACTGAAGCGATCACATGCTACATTATTCGGAGATGAAAGCAGGCTACATTATTTCTAGCCACCGGAGCTTGACCTCGCATCTACTGTAGAAAATAGTTTAAACTTGACTTTTGACTGATTCTAAAGATCAGATGCATCTTACTGCATTCAGAATATCGGGCACCCTTGACTCCTTCATAGCATCAGTAGCATTTCCTAAAAGAGCCTGCAGTTTCAAAAACACTTGGTAACTTCTGATTTCACAATTGACAGAGATTGCTAAAGAGAAATTGACATTTCTTCTATCATGTTTGAACAGTTCAGTCTTAAATGTCTTATTCTATTTATTTAGAAGAAGATGAACAGAGAAGTTGTCAAGTTACTAACCATTCTGAAGTTTTCAATCGACACACGACCATCTTTACTAGGTTCCAGAAGCATAAATTGAGCTCTTAGGTAAACCATTGCATCTTCCGTTAAAGCTTTAGAAAGAGCCTGAACACATAAAGCCACAACAGTATGTTAAAACTTAGCACATTGTTACAGTAACTATGTTCATTCTGATCATACTTCCATTGAAGTAAACTTTGCACATCAGAAGAGCAATCCGTCCATGAAGAACATCACCTCAAGAAAGAAATTTGTCAAATAAAAGACACTACCATATCATAAATCACTAAGAAGATTACTATTGTAACAGGGTAAGCCATGAGATTGATTAAAGTTAAGAAATGAAATTTTCATCCAACATCTATATGCAATAATCAAACAAATGCCAAATAACTACACTCTGGGGCAAAGAGCCAAGGGAATTGTCTACTAATCGACCACTTTCCAGATTGCTAGAATGGAGTCTTCATTTTCTATTGAGTGTTAAAGAGAAAAGCTCTAAAGCAAAATCAATGCAACAGCTCATAGGTGATATACTATATGGTGACATGAAGACCCTCCATATATTATCCGGGTGATGCTTAGTATGCAGGAGTCTATACAAAGGAGGAAAGTTCGACACTTGAAGCAGAAAGATGTTGAAGTGAATGGTCAGATAAGCATTCCAACTGTAGAATTGAGGGTGGAAAGCTATCTAGTTTGAATGAGAGCCAAAAGTTGAATGTTTACTTGTGTAGTCATATAAGATACTAACTTGGATAAATAGGTAGAGAATTTGACCCACCATGCAACTGCATTATCATATTTGCCAGGACCTGATTTGGTTTTACAAATACTTTAATTTTCTTTTGAAATTTCTAATTATTTGTTTTCCATCTTACATGTACTTCTCCTACTCAGGTTTCTCTTTTTACCTCTTCCTAGTTCCTTTAACAGTCGGTCATCCGTTTGCTCTTCTGGACTACCAATCAGTAATCACAGTAAATTAGTCTTCCAAACCCGAACTCCCTCCAAAACAAAACCTTCTTTATAGGGTCAAGAATTATTCCAGCTGTAATTCCAGACGAATGCCAATATTTTCTTAATTTAAGAATATAATTCAACTACAAGATGTGTTTTGAAGGTTATAGTTGTCATGCTATAACTGTCAAACGAGGACAAGGAAAAACAGAGAAAAAGAAAACATCATACCTTTAGTGCTGCACGCTTGAGAGGTGTAGCATTCAGATATGACTTCACCAACTTATAGACAAATATATCCAAGGGTATAGGATAGCTTTCACTGCGCAACCATGGATGCGCTGTAATTGGAAAAATATGTATTAGTTTATAGTTTTACAAGAAACTCTGTGCATTATAGAATATGGTTTAGGCAAAATTAACAAACTCTCATGTGGAAAAATAACAAGCTGAGAAGTGATAATCAATGGTAAACTAATGAATTTGTGAAGGAGTGATAAACTTACTCAAAGCTTGAGCGGCAGTCATCCGCTTACGATAGTCCTTATTTAAAAGCCTCTTTACAAAGTCCTTGGCCTCAGGGGACACAGAAGGCCAAGGCGAGTCTTGAAAGTTAGGGTCAGCTCTCAATACTGAGCGAAAAATCCCAGATTCAGTCCTTGCCCAGAATGGTCTGCTTCCACATAACAAAATGTAGGTAATCACCCCAATGCTCCAGATGTCTGCTTCCAAACTGTAAGATCTGTGGAGAACTTCTGGTGCCACATAGTATGCGCTTCCCACAATATCATTAAGTCTTTCATCTGCAGAACACCAAATGTAGGTCTTATAATATTAAACTTGTGGATTGATCAAAGCATGGGTCCTTTGAAAATAATACACACCAAGTCATACAATCTCTAATGAAACTGAAACTGAGAAAACTTTGTCAAACCCAGATCTAATGTGATTATCATTAACAACTAAATCTTATAATAAAACTTGTTGGCGTTGCCTATGCTGATACTTTGCTTTCACTGTGTTCTATTGTTCACGAAGTCCACACAAACTCCAAGAGATTGTTGGTCCGTTGCAACAAAGTCTACCTCGTCCCATTTCAACAACTTCAATCTTTCTGGTGTCACACCTTCCTATTCACATCATGTGAGAAGGCAGAACTAGTTTAAAAAGATTCTGTTCATAGGAACAGTTTGGATGGCTCTAAAGAAACTTATAATGCCCAAAGCCAAGCAAAAAAGTCACTCCATGAGAACTTGACAATCATATTGCGGAGCGGATCTAGTACTACTCAAGGTTAAGTGCTTACTGACTTGAGTGATTTCAATGACATAATTAACTAGGAAAACTACTAGAATTTAGAAATCACCAAACACACATAGCATCAGAAGCCTAATCTACACATGACCCAGAGGCAATGATGTGTCCTCTCAATCTACCAAGCATGTTAAAATTTCAATCATAAGTCACATGTAATAACAAACCCCGTTGCAAAAAATGACATCAATAACTTGGAACAAAATTCTTGGAACGGACAAAATGTGTGCTAATGTTACTGCCTGCTTCAGACTGGTGGTATACTAACTTATACAGATTTTAAGAAAACGTTCTAATAGAGTTACCTGGTCTTATAAAGTCAGAAAGCCCGAAATCAATAAGCTTCAGATCAGCATCTTCATTTTTGGAGGTGAAAAGGAAATTCTGTGATACCAGCAATTGAAAAAGCATTGTTAACTAAAATACCACAAGCAAATAGTAAGTAATTACAGTCTCCATGGAGAGCAAAATAACAACTACAAACCTCAGGCTTCAGGTCACGGTGGACCACACCTTGGAGATGACAAAATGCAACTACATTTAGAATTTGAACAATAATAAGTTTGGCATCATCCTCTGAATATTTACCACCTCTGCATAGAAACATAGAACATTAAAATACAAACTACAAGCACTCAAAGAAGGTTATTTAGTTTATGAAGAGCATTCCACATACCTCGACAATATTCTGTCAAGTAATTCTCCTCCTTCACACAATCTGCATATTCAAAAGTTAAAAAGACAGTAAGGCACAAAGCTATACTAGTGGGAGGAGAATATTATCTGCGCATTACTCAATCAAAATTCTCACAGATCTTGAAAGAATTCCAGGTTTAGCATTAGTTACTAAAATCTGCTTATGAGAAGTAAAATGGAAAATATTACAGTTGCCAAAATCAAATGGAAAATGAAGCACATACTCCATTGCTATGTACACATTATTGGCATCCTCACAAGCATCGTGAAATTTCACGAGATGTTTATGTCCTGATAGAGCCCTCAAAATTTTCACCTCTCGGCGAACATCTTCAATGGATATTGCAGTGGTCATCTGGACATAAAATTTGAACATCATTCAGTAAGTCAACAATCACTGGATAACAAGCAGCATTACGCAAGACTGGGTATCAAACAGTAGCGATGTAATGAAACTATTCAACAAAAGTTTTTGTCCATCCCAAATTTCTGGATTTAAAGAATCAGACTATATAGACTTAGCTCCCTAAGCAAAAGGAAGACACGGCTTTTTAACATCTTATTGGTTTATGATTAATTGTGAGATAGTTCAGCCAAGCTTTTTGCCTAAAATGATATCATAGCAATTCAAAACAATAACAATTAATGCTCCACTTCGAACTTCACAATAAAGTCTTTCCCACAAGCCATTGTAGCACATACCAACTAAAAAGAAGAACAAGACCAGTTGCGTTAAGATGGTAGATAAAAACAGCTCAATAAATTTTTTAAAGTGTGGGAGTAGATCTAGGTAAAAAATACAGCAAAAAAAGTAATAAGAAATATATGCAGGTAATCTCAAATGAATTTAACAGAACAAATTGTTTAGATAAACATCCATTTACATTGTCAACAGATGTATGGATTACAGTAATTCAGGAAACATAATTTGTGATTTTTGTGATTTCACCCTGTGAATCTTACCTATTGGGCTGAGCTTATGCAATTTGACTTTGTTTATGGATTTCAAAGCTCTATACCACTTATTTTGTACCAAAGTTCATTAGATGAAAATCTCCAACCATCAAGATTTGATGAAGATCATGGTTACAGTGGAACATTTCGCCTAGAACTCATCTGAATATGGCTCAGAGAATATCATAAGAGATGAGACGAGGCAACAAATGATGCAAAGGACTAAAGATACTTAGAGTAAAACCTGTGCATGAGCTGCAGCAGCAAGTAACGGAAGATAACAGAAACAAGTCGTTAATTCGATACTACCTGTTATTATGTCTCAGTGTATTACTATAAACATAGATAAGGCTTGCATTCCAATAATGAAATTTCAAGCAAGTATCTAGACCTTTATAGAGACGTTTCAGATTAGGAAGCAGCATGAATCATTCAGTTTCAGAAGATCAGCATGCTATTCTAAGATAATCCCAAATTTCAAACAAGAAAAATGTATTTTCCCCTATTACCTTCTCCAATCACTGCACTAGAAAAGGAAGGTTCTCTTCACACTCAAAACAATAGCATTCACAAACCATAATGCAGTATACACTTAAAAAAGTTTGGGGGATTAATCAGTCCTTTCAAAGTTTTCTGCTGGTATTTGGGGGATTAATCAGTCCTTTCAAAGTTTTCTGCTGGTTATTTAAATAAACTAACTGAAGCAAGTTTGATTCTACCAACCCTCAAGATCACCACTACAAAAAATCACTGGTGCATATACACCACCCAAATGTGCCTTTTGGCCTTCCAGTCTGCCCAAAATTGGGTTTTCTTTTAGATGGGAACTCTTTTCTCACAATGTACAAGATATCCGATGATACAGTAGCAAAATGGTAGAATCGGACAACATTTATATGGCTAAGATTCAAATTCATCATATAGTTAGTTGTCCTTGCTTGGGACCTACATGCTATTAAATCCAAAAACAACTAAAGAAACATCAAGTTAAAAAAAGGACAACTCAATCTCAGGTGGAGGGATAGGATTTCAATAGTTCTCCAGAATTTAGATGCATTCAAATGAGTATTACCAAAAGTAAAAAGCGCAAAAGAGATCTATGATCAGTTGGGGCTTTTCACCCAAAGCACGAATAAAGCGTGGGCAATGAAAAAAGGTGCAAAGGGAGGAAAATAGAAATATACTTTCCCTAATTTGACTTAGCATGGCGTTTTTAAAGAAAATAAAGAAGACTTTTCAATCTTGTGGTCCTAAATTACAGTTATGTAGAATGTACCAAAATGTCTTTTAATCCCGTGGCCTAAAACATGCCACATAGAAAATTGAAATTAAAGTATTACCAACAAAAGGAAAGGAGTCATTCTTTTTGAAACAGAGTAAACAAAGGGAGTATACGTTTAGTCTAACTCTAATAATTATAAGCATGAATGATAAATATATTTAAAAAAAAAAAAAAAAAAGTAAAATATCAATTGTTTAATATCACCTCTTCAAAATAAAATCATTGGAAAGGAAAAGTATGTCTTAGAACCTTGATGATGACACTGAAACGCACATTAAGCGAGCCAAAGCGTTCAACGCATTTGCGCCTCGCTTCAAGGCTTAAATGCACTTAAAGAATGCTTTGACAATACTGATTCAAACTATTTATGGAATCACATTTTCACTACTTATTAACTATTTTCTTTTGCACCACTCAAAAATTAGGACATGTGAAAGTAATGACCCATATTCAATGGGCCGAGAAGTGAGCCCACTAAATATTTCTACAATGAGATCGTGCATATGAACCGAATGCACTAATAAGCTTTTATAAGGAAGAGTTTGACCTGAAAAGGCTAAATCAACCAACTCGTCCATAATATAAAAAGGTAACTCCTTCATACATGACGGTGTACATTAAAGGAATGAGCCTTACACAAATTTAGGTAGAAGGAAAATCGCATAACATATTCTAGCACCACAAAGCAATCACCAAAGATCTTGCTTTACTTCACCATGAAGAGCATAGGATTGCCAAAAATGTAACATTGTATGCCAGATTAAATTTTCCCCATGCATGAGAAGCTTCTTTAGAATAGTGATAGTTACTCCTTCAAACATTTCAACTAAAATCTTTGATGTTAAGTCATTAATAATTGAGAACAAGTTGCATAAAAAAGTATGACCCAGTAGTTAATGATGTGAGTGAAAATTTTGAAGACCAAAGTTCATTCATAGTACAAACAAAAACATTATGTGACTTCTTTCCATCTGCCTAAGTTTTGTGTAACAAAGCTATCCAAGTGTGTGAAAGTTGGCCTAGACATCACCATTATAAAGAAAAAAAACATTGAAAATAAGTTGTGTGAAATGTAAATACTTGAAATACAAAATGAACGACCAATGAATTTGATATAAATGCTTTGTTAGCATTTTTCTTAGAAATATAGCCGGCAAAACATTAAGCAAACTATGGACCAAATGCAATGTTGTCAAAGGCGTGCTCAAGCCCTAACACGAGGCTCGAATGTGTTGTGCGCTTCGCCCCATTTATGATATGCTCCAATGCCATCATCAAAGTTCTAAGGCATATTTTTCCTTGCCTTATGAGCCTATTCTGACGAGGCGACGCTAAGCAATTGATATTTCATTTTACTATATTTTTTTTTCAATTTATTTATTCACATATTTGTGTTCATACATATAATTATTAGTCTTGGACTAAACATATATATGCATTTGCACCATTTTCATATAATTCCACACTTTATTTTTGCGCTTAAAACCCCAATGGACCTGAGAGTTATTTCCACTTTTCGTTTTTGATCAACTCTGGGACCAATCACTTCTAGCATTCTAACTTACTCTTTCCTAAGTTGCTCGGACTTTTCACTATTGGTGCCGCACCCGTGTCAACAAAATATGGGTGGGATCCGTAAACTATCTAGTCAACTGGTTTTGGGTACTTTGACCAAAACAAAAACAAAGGTAAAATTGAAATAAACGAAATATCTAGTATTTATAAATTTATATGGTCAATTCCTTTCCTTTTATCACCTTCCAGGATTTTCTTAACTTGATCAATATTTTCTCCTCAAACGTTCCACATAATATCTCACAATTTAGGTTTTATAACTCTATTTTTAGATATTTGACTTTACTTTTAGCCAAATTCCTCCACCCATATCCGTACATGGATCCGTATCCTAAATCTCAAAATTTAGATCATAGAGGATCTAACATCTAGATCTGCACCTGAGTCCAAGCAACTTAGAATTTTTCTATTCCCTTTAAATGAAACCATCACTATTTAGGGAGTCAAATAACTGTTTCTAGACAACTGTTTCACATATTTTTTTAGTATTTTAGTTAATGCTTTTGATCAATATATTTTAGTTAATACTTACGGTACTCTTTATGTAGTTTCTAATTATAAAAAATCTATGAGAAAAAGATCATGACTTGATATATGAATTGAAACCAAAAATTAGAAGGCTTGACCCTCACTGAACCTTTTCATTCTTTTTGAAATGGAGGGAGAATTAAAAGGACCACTCAACATTCAAAATCACTAGCATACCATTCCATAGTGACCATAGGATATGTTGATTCACATAACCCTTTGGAATGGCTCAGATGGTTTGGCTTGGGACTTTCATAATGAAGGCTTCAACTCTCGAGTTCAAAATCCTTGTGACAACAATGGTTGGCCTTCTGCGTCGAACTCATCAAATGGGACTTGCCTAGCACAGTTTACCTCTCTTGTGTGTTTTGCGAGCTATTGCGCAGGAATGGGGTTCACACTGTGTGTACCCAAAGGATAGTAGTTGTGAGTTTCTTTGTCATAAAAAAGATTTGTTGATCCACATTGAGCTAAGATAAAGCTCTATGATAAATCAATCTTTACCCTCTATCCCCTCCAAATAAAACATTGGTTTTTGTTTATTTATCACAAACTTAACAAATTGCAAAACCATTAAGTCATTTGACAACTGAAATTGAGAAGCTCTTTCGAACCTATATGATATATGGACATTCAACCATATTATGATTGTTTAGATTAAGGTATGTATAAACATAGTTTTGACCACCATGGTGTCATTGTTTCACTTTCCACCAATATATTCTTTGGTCATAAACATGGCACAAACCTTACACAGGTCAGAGTCTCGTAATGTCATTTCGGCGACACTAGTCTCGTGACTTGAAGTAGCATTAATAAGGAGTTTGCCTTCTTGAAATTCAAACTGATGCACACGTCTTAAAAAGACGAGATGACTTTTGGTTGAGAACTCCACCGCGTCGTAAGCATATCCTTCAGGTCAAAAGCTCCCACAAATTAGTATTTCATTTTAGAGAAGATTTAGTGAAGCTTGTCATATACACTGCTCTTCCTTACAAAACAAAGAAACACACATTCCATGTGTTAGATGAATGAAAAAGACTTTTGTAATGTGAATCCAATTCAAGGATGAGCAAAGAAATGAGCATATTTCAACTCAAATCGGTATAGCCTACACATATATTACGCTTTTAACTGAATATTCATAAAGGATATCAAATATGAAGCGAAGCAACAATTTATGAGCTTCCAAAAGAAAATTGGAAAATAGATTTAATAATCTTTAGATCCAATTGCAGTTATTAGGCACGAAGCAGGTAAGAATGACATTGAACGTCATAGGCCAAATATGTTCAAGAAGCAAAGTTCCCAGTTAAGAAGAAATGGGTTGAGTTAGTCTCCACAAATGAGAAGATGGCTAATACGATCCGTAGAAGATTGATACAACCTAAGGAGAACCACACTTCAAAAGCTAGCTATTGAAATGGTAGAGCCAAAGCTATATAAACCACATCAAACCGATGTGGGACTTAAGTTGCATAACTCGCAATAGAATCATAACAAACCACCATGCTCCACATTTATCGTTCTCGACGACAGTGCAGTAGACCATTTCTAGCCCCGGGCCAACACTACAATATTGGTGTCACCATCCAAGGCACAACTAATACAAAGGGCAGTGGGTGGCTCTGATACCATTGATACAATTCAAGGAGAACCCCACCCCAAGAGCTTGCTATTGAGGTGGGAGAGCCTAAGGCTATATAAGCCCCACATCATCTCTCCATCAAACTGATGTGAGACTCGAGTCCCATACCTTGTAATAGAATCATAACAAAACTCCGACCAACTATTTGATTCTAAATTGGTTTAATCAACAGAACATACACAATATTATTCTAAATTTTTTCAGTGAAAATAAAAAATTCTTAAGCCAAAGAATGAGCACAATAGGTAATATAGAATTTAGAAGGGTGACATTCCTCAAATGAGTGATGGTATTCCCTTTCAGTGAAACTGAAAACCAAGCAAGAAATCAGTACAAAACATGCTTCATCTTCTTCAATGTTTCCACATCTAATTCCCTGTAACTCCTTCATTCATAACATGTTACCTCATACATTTAGTAATAGTTGATAAGGACGAGAATGATGTCTGAAACCAAAATTAAACATAGAAGCACATGTGGAAGATGATCTGCTGTTGCAGATTTCAGCAGCTTTAATAGATATATTAGCCATTTACACGTCTTATCCATCTCTAAAAAAAATTTGAAGGTACCCTCTACACACCGAAATCTCAGAAGGAATGAACCCATTAAAAGGAAAAGAAGACAATCAGACATAAAATCCAACTATGCTAAGAGTTTTTAGTGTCACAAATTCGGAATACTGGTGACTCTCACCCAACATATGTAAAATTGTCACATTCAGCTCTGTTCTGAGCTAAATTTGCTTTCTCGTAAGCTCAAAATAGCCTAGCGCAGCAAAAAGATTCGACATAAAAACAATGGAGCAGTATTCTCGGACGTAATTGACAAGTCCAATGCTTTCAAACAGGAAGAAAAAGACAAATGGAAAAACTACCTTGGACTTCGAGATGATTTTGACAGCAACAGGCACGTCCTTAAGTTCTCCTTTCTTTCCCTTGGCAAGACAGGTGTGACCAAAATGCCCACGGCCGATTTCTGTCCCCAACTCAAACTTCGCCCCGAAGTTCTTGTTGTATCCAAAATTCCTGTCCAACGACTGATCGGGGTCAGCTGTACCATCCTCTGGAATTGGCCCCTCCGTTGGCGGCTTCGCATGTCCAAATCGCCTGGCAAGAGACGCCTTGATGTGCTTGGCCGGAGAGGGCGGAGGAAACGGGCGTTTGAAGAACCTTCTCGGCGTGGACCTTGCCGGGGACGGAGTCACAGCCACTACACCCTGAGGATAAGGGCTAGGCCAGGGACTGTTAGCAGAGGATCGAGCAGGCGTGTTCTTGACAGATGGAAAATTGACAGGCGTCTGCGGCAAGGGATGATCGGCGTCGGCGGGAACGGAGTTGAGAGTTGTGATGATTCCATCAGAATCGCGGACGGTGGGGACGGTCTTTCCATAACACTGGCCCATGGTGAGAAGGTGAGTCCCCACCAGGAGAAACAAAAGCAGAATTGAAGTCAAAGAAGGGAAGACGAAAGCATGAAAGGGCAGAGAAGAGAGAGAAGAAGGGATCTGCGGCGAGAAAACGATAAAAAAAGAGAATGAAAAGGAGAGGATGTGCAGTCAGAGTCAGAAAAAGAGAGAGTGTGTTTGGTCTGTTGCTTAGCTTATATATGGAGAAGAAAGAGGGGAGAAGAAGAAATATGTTGAAAACAGAGAGAAAAAAGCCAAAATGGAAGAGCAAATTAGGAAAAATTGTAATGAATGAGAATTTCAAAATGGTCAATAGGCAGCAGATGCGCGTAATCTGGGATTTTATTTCTATCAAAACACACCCAGATGTTCTACATTCTCCCTCTTCCCCCCACATTTTCTTTCTTCCTTGCGCCTTTGTCCTTTTCAAATTTCCCATCTCCATTTTCTTACTAATTCTAATTCAACACAATTTTTTTTTAAAAATATATATATATCTCATTAGCAAATGTGACGCACCCTCTCTTTCAACGGAATTCGTGGTATGTTAAATTCAGATAAGATTCTTCACTCTACATCAAATTAAATCACATATATCATCGTTTGTGCGGATCCCTATTAATTCCTTGGAGTTTCATTCTTGCAAATGTACTCTTTGGATAAGATACTTAACACGTTGGCTACAACATTGCTTAGGTCAAGATGCCCACATTGTCTAAAATTCATTGTTTACGAATAGGACTACTAGAGTATCTAATCTCGTTCACTCCCCTAATATAATGTTCGTCTCTCACTATCAATGTCGGGCCAGTAAAGACTTTCATGCATTTCATCGCTCCACTGAAAATTTTCTTTTCTCCTACCATGCTCCAGCTTGGCAGTTTTCACCACTTGTTCAGGGTTGAGCTCTAGATTTGACAACAAATTTAAAAGGAATCATTCCGGATGACACTTGCATCCTTTGTATAATAGAGTATCCAAATGTTGAGAGAGCTTTCTCGACAATGAAGTTGATAAAGACTAACTTACGGAATTAAATGGGATGATAAGATTTTGATTGATTGTGTTTCGTGCTTTATATAATAAACAAAATATTTATTTTTAAAAAATGAAGTATTATAACTTTTTAAAGAGAGTAGTATTACTATAGCTTAATAATGTTTTTTTTTAATCATTATTTTTTTCCTAACTTATGATACTGCTATATAGTGATTAATTCATTTATTCACTTATTTAAATATCGATATCGCTTGAGAAAATCTCTTATATACCATACCTAGTCCTCTTATAAAGTTGATACCTACATAGCTCAATACTTTTTTCGATAAACATTAGTTCAGCCTCACCTAATGATAACTTAATTTTGGACAAGTCTCAATATTTATGTAATGTATGCTTTGAGAAAGTAATGACAACATCAATTCATAATAGTTACCAGTTAAGTAATGATGCATCAATCAATTCTAATAAAATACTAAATCAGCGATAATATGTGATACCGAAATCTTTTCGTAACCTTATAATAATATTTCTTGTTGCAAATACCAATAAGTTGTTAGAATTTTGAAGATTAAGAATCACAATAAAAATTATATTATTTTTAGTAGTTTATTAGAGATTTTTTAGTGTGAAGTAGAATGTCTTGGCATTAAGGGATAAATGTAGTGTGTAGTGTGCATAGGTAAGAAATGATGTGATAGTTTGGTCGGATTCTCTATCAACCTATTTTGCGGCATTATCTGTCGAGACAATTTTTGGATCCAATTGTCTTTTCATTTCTATGCCTACGTGCATCAATATTTATTTAAACATAAAATACTCAACTAACAACCACAACTTTATAAATTTGCATTCACTACTAATAAATATTTTACGCACCTTTTTTAAAAAAAAAAAAAATACTTACTATTAAATATTTGAAATTCACTAACTCAATTGTCATACTCTTGTTGGAGTATTTTTAGGAAGTTATTCAAATAATTGTGATTATTATATTGGAATAGTTTGAATTCACTTGTTGATGTTCATTTATAAGAAAATAATTATTATATTGTTTGTCTAGTCAGAATTATACTTGAGTAATCTTTTTTTAATTTGTATTTTTTTTATCTTATTAAATATGGAGTTGCTATAGTTAATAGTTTAATACGGAAGGTATTTCTTGCAATTTTATCAGCTTGTTTTATTACTGCAAGACAAATAAATTCATCGAGAATATAAAATTATTATGAGAATGTGATATTCCACGTTCATTGTATAAAGGTTATATAGTAATTTAAAAGTTGTCCAAATTAAACTCCTCCAAGTCTTCAACAATTACTATAAAATGTTGATTTGATTTCAAGCAATTAAATTTATTTTCTATATATTTCTTTTTCTTATGTGGATTAATTATACAAATTCTCAATACATTATGTCGAAATGATATGCTTTTCTCTTGAAAATGAGCTCATTTTTAGTCAATTTTTTATTTGCGTTATGACTAGTTAGACTGAAAAAATACGATGATTGTTTATCGATGGCAAAAGAATCAAATTTACGAGTGTGGAAAAAAATGAACTCTGAGCTCGTTCAAAAATCTCGTTTAATAAGTATTGAACATTAAATCATATTAAAGATACTATTTATTTTTTAAAACAATAATATCCAGGCAAAATGTATTTATTTTTTAAAACACTAATATTTTTTAAAACATTAAATCACATTAAAGATACTCTTTACAAAAATAAATTTGTAAAGAGCTAAAAATTTATTTTCTATGACCCCCCACAGGAATAACAAAATATCCAGGCAAAATTTGTGATGAATTCAAAATATTTTATGTGAGTAGTATGTTCTTTAATAAAGTGGCTCAACAAACTAGATAATCTATCAATTAATTAAAGGGATTAATTACACTAAACACCTCTATAATATAACTTAGTTTTAGATATATCTCCTAAATTTTAAAATTAAGGACTTATACCCCTTATACTTAAAAATTATACACTTACCCTCCCTATGATCCATGTCTGCAAGATCGCAACTAAGTACATTAAAAATATAATTATTAAAAAGTTAATTAAAATTATAAATAAGAAGATAAACATTTCTGTTGAATATCTATATTCCGCATTTGATTAAAACAAAAAATAAACATTTATTGAAATATGTATTTTTTGAAACATAAATGGAAAATCAATAAAAAAAAAATACTTCATATGAATACTGTCTATTAATAATAATGACCTTAATCATAATATTTTATTATAAAGTAATTTCTCTCTTTCTAGTTTAGTTTAATTATTAATTTCAGATATACCTCAGATGGGTCTAAGTGTCGAACTTTTGTTGGTGAAAAATACCACAAATATAATAAATTATAGTTGAAAAAAAATAACAAAATGAATAAAAATATATTCAAGTTGAGACGTGAATATCTCGCTCTATTTAAGGAGATTCAAGCTCGTTGCAGCATAATCTATATCGATCCAGTAGTAATACTCTTGACTTGTCCCCTCCAAGATACAACAACCCAAATTAATAATGTTGTACGACTCCAACAACTCCGAATTAATTGCAGAGTCAAAGTTCCACCCACACAAAAAGAAAAAAAATCTTCCTTCAACATATAGTTACTATCTTTTGTATTGTGGATGAGTTGAACACTTCGAATATTTTTCTTTGTGTCAA
>JBCEWC010011765.1:0-16406 GCA_038996855.1 Solanum aculeatissimum | reverse complement strand
TTTCAAACAGAAACTAGAAGGATGCAATGGGATTTGTAAATTACCTCCTCTGTCATTTCAAATCCAAGGGCTCTGCAATAAAAGTTACGTTAGCACATAACTGCTTATTAGAACTTAAGACTGATTTAACTTCAGTAAAGAAAATACCAAACCTCATAGCAACATTCAGCTCACGGGCGTCAATAGTTCCTGAAAACATAGCAATTTAGGAAAAAAAAACTACGTTTAAGAAAACGCCCACACTGATCTGTTAAACACACACAAAAAATGTATCGGGATAGAAACACTTCCACACCAGAGCCATCAGTGTCAAAGAGCTCAAATGCTTCTTTGATCTCTTGCCTTTTCTGCTGTGTCAGCCCAGGGTGACGGATTCTAGTCTCCCTTCTTGAGATTTTTCTAGATACGCTTGCCTGATGATAAGGTACATAAGTAAGCAAAATATAATTTGTTCACAAGTTAAAGGAAAAACAGACAATAGGATTGCTGGCGCAGTACATGTAAAACCACAATATGATTTAACACATTTGCATCTTCCATGAGTTCATCTACTAATTCACAATAATATTGCTGGCGCAATCAACCACAGCATGAAGCTCTCCATCTGAGTAAACCATCTGATGGTAAAACTCGAAAGGATAATGGGTCTGTCCCTCTACCCTTCTCCCCTTAAATAGAAGAATCTTTTCTTGCTCAAGAGTTCGAACCCTGACATGCGCCTAACCCATAATCACATGTTGCAATCTTACCACTAAACCAAAGTCCCCGAGACTCCTCTCCCAATTGCATTACTGCGTGCCAAAATTTTCTTTGAAAGACCAGGGAAGAGAAAAGAAGCATTGAGATAATACCATTCATACTAATCTCATCTACTGAAAAAAGAAGAAGAGAGAAGGAACAAGACAAGTCTAATGGGGAAGAATCGCTGATACATTGACTGCCTTCAACACTAGAAAAAGAATTCAAGTAGTTTAACCAAATTCCTAGCGTGGATCCCAACCAAAAGACGCTAGATAGATAGAGCAATCGACATAAACAAAGCAAATGACCCTATGTGTAAACCTTGCAGGGAAAGAATCAGGAAGACAAAAACATTTAGAAAGCAATCAGCAAAGTTACAAGAGTGGATTGTATAGTATCAATGTAGCATCAATTGCCAAATCATATTATCATAAGGAAAAGTCTTCACAATAGTTTAAAAAATTGAACAGAACAAGTCAGATTTTGGTCAATATAAATTGATCAAAAGATGTTCTTGATCTATAAAAAGCAAAACATCAAGAAAAAGATATTTGCAGAGACTAGTTGCACTGAAACATCCTACGACAAAATGTTACTTAGCATAGTCCCATCTTAACAATTCATAATGTTAAATGAAGACAAAACAACATCAGCAATAATCAATAAATTTTCTTCAAAACATCAGATGAATAATTATCTCAGTCGATAAAACATAAAAAATCATTCCTTTTTTCCTATCTTCCCTCTAAATAGCCTTTATTCATCTACTTTTTAAAATTATTACTTTGGGGCTTTTGTTTTTTTGTCCGAATATAATATTGAAGGGTGATGAGTATTAAATTGCATGATTCGAGAAGAACACAGCCATCTTATCCGATAAATTCTCTAATTAGAATGAAAAAGACAAAACTAGCATAAAATATGATCACTTTGCAAAGGCATTGCAGCTTAGAGGTGAAGATGATTGTGATTTAACATATAAAGGTTAAATCATAATAAAACATCACATCGATGGAAAAAAAAGGTGCGATAAAAGAAACGAAAATCATATTTTATTTTCAAACAGAAAGTAGAAAGAAGAATTACCATAATTTTAAAATGGGAAATCTGTCCGTATGGTTGTCTCCTTTGTCAGATGGAATGCAAACAGAAGAGACGATGAGACAAGAAGAGCCTTTGATACTTAATTCGAGAGGACGAAATATTTGCACACCCGAGTTAAGCCCAATGGGCCAATATTTATAGTTGTCACTTCAGGCATTCTTAGAGTAGGAATAGCATTTTCTTGGTTTCTTCTCCCAAAAAATTAAAAAAAAAAAATTAAACAAAATCGACCTGATAGGTTACACACCCCAAAAGCTAGCTCAAAGGAAAGACGATTGCCCAGTACTTGGCATCCAGTGCGTAGACAATTTTTACTTTTTTGGTGGTCCAACATTGGGTGAGATACGCCCAATGCTTGACATCCACTGCGTGAGCAATTTTTAATTTTTTGGACGCCCAACATTGGGTGAGACGGGTCTTGCTTTGATGCCATGTAAAATTAAATTTTAGGCCTAACTCACACCCCAAAAGCTAACTCAAAGGAAGGAAGATTGTTCAAGTCTTATAAAGATTTCACCCATCTCATTAACCACTAATGTGAGACTTTTGTCATTCTTCAATAAATACTCTCTCCGTCCGAGAATTAGTTGGTTTTTTAGCGTGTTTTCAAAAAGAATAATTTATTTTCTTTTTTAACAATATTTTAATTTCAACTTTCCCCGTGACAAGTTTAAGATCATAAAGCGAAAGGTTATTTCGATATATTTGACATAACTTTAATTTAAGATCACAAGTTTTAAAAATCTTCTTTATTTTTTTAAACGCAGTATCAAGTCAAACTACGTCATTCTTCTTGAAACGGGGGAATATAAATGAATATACTAACTAATATTTGCAAAAATAAAGATTGATGTTATTTTTTATGTCAACTATATAACCACATATATAAATAATGTATATTTATTATATAAATAGTATATAAATGATGTATACATGCCCTACCATAAAGTTTGATATATGTAAACTTTTGAGGTTACTTTCATTTTGAAAATATTTTCAACCTCTTCTGTTTTCAAGAGAAGCTATAAATAGTACTCCCAGTTAACAATGGAAAACTTTTTCTTTTGTTGAAAACATTTATATAATTTTTACTTAAATTTCTACGAAATTATTTTCTTACTCCTATGTTCCACGAAGAACCAGAGGAAAGAAGAGTCAAATATATGAAGAGTATGTTTTCGTATTATTATTCGGAATTGCTTTTGTTTTATTTATGGCACGCAAATTACAGGAGACCACATTTGCAGTTGAACACATGTATTCAGTATGAAATCATCCTACAATTGCACATTAAAAAGGTCGAATTTCGACCTGGCCACATACTTTATCATGATGTTGATGAAGACCATGACAAGACTAATTAATGCTTCAAAACGTACATTATCTTTATCTCTGCCTTCTGTAAACATGAAGGACCACTATGCCTTCTGTAAACATGAAGGACCACTAAATAAACGTCAAGACGAATACATAAATCAAAAACCATTATTATTATTATGAGTTTGCAGACAAAGCAACCTTGGCGGCTGCAGCAGTTTCGTATGCATATATATATATATAGCTGGACGTTGAGGTTACTACTCTTAGCAGTAATCTAACCCCATACTACTCATCAAATTCTCTATTTATTCATAAACATCAAACTGGTAAATCAACTACACCTCAGTTACAAACCTTGCTGCTCTCTCCAGCCACTGAAGACATTTTCATCCAAGGACCATTATAGTCCACAGTTTTCATCATTTTACCACGTGCCCCACAACTATCGATATTCTCATCTGGACCTCTTTTCTTCTTCTTTTCTTTCAATAACACACCAAATAGTTTCAGAGTATCACCCTTTTCGTCATTGTCTTCTTCATCATCATCGTCATTATAACTAACTTGTTTTTCTAAATCTTTAACAACACCAGCCTCCTTGACCAACTCTTCAAGGCTGGACCCCGATGGGGTTCCTTGGCTAATGATACGGTTGATCATATCCGGTGCAACCTTCACGTACTGGCTCAAGAAAGCAACCAACTCGTCGCATTGTTTCTTTGCCCGCACCAGCTCTGAGCTCAGCATCTGGTTGTCTTTCTTTAGCTTCTCGTTCTCGTCTGACAAGTCCGTGAATTGGGACAACTTTCCTGGGGTATCCACAGACCCCGGGTTCTTGGAGTCTGGAGAAGAGGTTGAACTTGAACCTATGTCATCCCCGGAATTGTCCGGAGATGCTGAAGTTCCGGCTGCCACGGACTTTCCACCGGCTGGGGTTGATGTCGCGGTCTTCCGACGGCGTATTGCTGTGAGGAGCTCCTTCTGTCCTCTTTTGAAGTTCTCGTTGGCGAATTCCCATTTATCAGGCACAATCTTTCGAAAACCCTGCGTACAACGTAGAACAAAAAAATGAGCAAACTTTTTTGTGACCAAAAAACAGTCACAAGTTATAGATGATCTTAATTATCTAGCTAATACTTGATCTTCAATAAATCCAATGTATAATCTAAGGCATTTAGGTGTTGCTATTCACCAGCTAACACTTATTAGTGAAAAAAGATCTTCTGATTGAAGTATCAAATTTCTACTGAATTTGGAGAAATAGTTTATCTTGAATTTGATGCGCGCATGTCGCACAACGCGAGGGTAAAAGCATACTATACTGGATGTTAACACCAAATCAATGGATGCATACATGCATATGAATATACAATAATATCACTTAACCATGGTCAACAAATCTATATATTCACTCTATCAAACACCAGGTGGAAGTTCATGAATCATTGTTTCTTGGTACATAAAATTAGCTCATGAGTCAAAAACATGGCGCACTCAAACTTACTAAAATAGTAGTAGTAAAGGAAACCGTAGCAATAGCTTTTAGGCATATGATTCCATTAGTCAACTCTCTACTCTCTTCTGAAAATTTTATATTATTAACAATTTAAAACCATAAACCCTTTTTGTTTTTTTGGGGGGGAGGGAGGGGGGCTTCTAGAGGATTAGATTTGGTAAAAGAAAGCTATCAAAACGCCTAACAATAGAGTAATCTACTTTCGCAAGATTGAGATAACTTTAATAGCCCAACTTATGTGAAAGCAATGCAGCTAAAATTGACCAACAAAATTTTCCTTCATAGTTTGTCATGTTAGGCCCTATTAGAAAACTCTTTCCTTCGTCCTGGATAGTTAGGAAGATTCACTTTCCGCCCCTCCGCCGTTATCTTGGAACATTGAAAAATATAACTAGGCATTTAAATATTACTACTTGCTTTGAAAAAAATAAATCCAAACGGTATAATTTAAAAAAAAAATATCTGAATGAATTTAATTTGGAATAGTATTATAAATTAATGAAAAACAATCATTATTTATAATTTTGTAAATTCTAAAATTCCAGCTATGAGTAAGACAAGATGAGTAGCAGAGAACGTTGTGACAGGGAACACACACAATCCACGTTTCCAATTGGACTTTGTCACCTTCTTTAGGTCATGATATGACATATTAAAAGAAATTTCCAAAAGCGATCATTCACGGAACTGCTTCTACATCTTTCCTTGTTACCAAACCCCGCATGTAATAAATTACTTGCATTTACAAATTCCTATCAAATCATAAAATATAAAATATATTTATATGTATCGAGTATCTAATCTTCAGTAAAGTTAATTAATTACTATACATTTTTTTACTGTTAAAATTAAATTATTTAAGTATAAACACGAGATGAAAGTGAGAAAGGATATGGCTCTTTCTGTCCTCGAAAGGGCGCACAATAATATCGTTATTCCTAAGAAAGGGGAAAAAAATAAAGAACATGTTGCAGTATGATAATAACTTCGTTCTACGGAGAAGATTACTAGAAAGTTCCCGAAAGCATGTCAATTATTTTTACTAATTATAAAAATAAGAGAAAATTATCGTGCACTACATACTCCTCAACTTTGTGAAAATACGCGTCAATACTAATTAAATATCAAATATATACTCAGATAAACTTTTTTTTAAAAAGAAAAATTAATTTGTTTTCTTTTACTTCTGTAAAATGGATATATCACACTCTTTTCTCCTCCTAAACGCTAAAATGATATAAAGTAATATATTTTTACTATTTTATTTTTTTAATATAAATACCTTAGAAAATATGTACTCCTCGGTCCTATATTAGTTAATCATCTTTCAAAAAATAACATAGCTATTCCTAATAATTAATTAAAATTTTCTTAAATTATTCTTTTAATTAATTATTTTTTCAGTGTAGTGAGTATTTGTAAATTCCCCCAAAAAATTCAAGGGATGAATTATTTAGTAAAATTTGTCACATTTGTTTGTAAGATTCCCGGGAGGTCATCAGGTAGATGCTTTCTAAAATTCCCAAGCTTTACAAGTATTTTTTTAATTAGGTAAAACCATCTTTATTATTTTATTTAAATAAGAGTAAAACTGGAAAACATCCTTAACATCTTGTTGATCAGGTGAAACACGACTTATTGTCAAACAAAATAAAAAGATAAAAATATCATTTATTTTAGAAGTGAGAAATGGACTTTTAGAGCAAGCAAATATTTGTTATTCAATTAGAAATTGTAACTGTATCGGCACCAAATCAAAGACACCTCAAACAATAGAAATGACGTAGGGAAAGAGACGTACATAGGTGTTGAGTTGTCGAACGAAGCTGGAGAAATTATTGTGCTTGAAGTATTTGGGCAGCAAATCTTTTGCAAATTCGGCAGTTTTCCAGACCACAAACGTTGTACCAATTTCATTCCATGATATAACATCGTTGTTGGCCGCATCATCCACCAACTCATATGTCTTCAACAGAAACGGCGCCGGCGCTGTCCTTTGCGACATCCCCTGTTTTTTTGTTTGTTTGTTTTTCTAGCCCCTGTTTCTCTAAATCTATCGACTTGCGGAAAAAACCCCTTTGGGATTTAGGCTTATTATGATTTACCTAAAAATTAATTGAAAAGACCCAGAAAATTAGAAGGAGAAAAGCAAAAGGGCAGTTAGGAATTCCCAATCCCAGCAATAGAAACCGAAAAGAAAGACTAGAGAATGAACAAGATTGTTTTTGGGACGATTAATGATGATGATCTTAGAATCTTCCATTGGCTACAACTTTGCCAATCTTCACCATGAACACCACGACCATAACTATCTTTATTTCTCTGATAAAACTTTTGTTTTCTCTCTCTTCTAGACTAGATGACTGAAAATTTGATGGAGAAATAGAAAGAAATGATAGTGGTTGTAGTAGGAAATGGAAGGGAAAAAGAGAATGGGAATAGCAAATTTAATCTACTAAGAGGTTCTAGAAATATTTACAAGACTTTTCGCATAGAGGAACAAAGTCTAATAACTAAGGGCCCATAGTTTAGAAAAATACGCGCTTTTGTCGCATAGTGACAGGTGACCTCTTTTTTCCTTTTTTTTATTTTTCTTTGTTTAAATTAATTAAAATAATGAAAAGCACTAGAAGGAAGTAGTGGGTGATGCACGGATTTTAATTTCTTATTTGAAGTTTTCCCATAAATTGATAGATACCAACAATTGATAGATAAGTGTTTTGTGCTTAATTTCAATTAATTAGGTGGTGCATATTCATATTCTTCAATTGGTAAAGATGGTTTTCCTTTTTATCTTTTTGGGTCTTGGATTTTCAAACTAATCTTAAAATAGTGTCTGTATGATTAAAATTTTGACAATATCATAAGTTGGCAAGTGGATAGAGTTTTCTCCTTTCTCACCTAACAAACTCCAATTTGCTTGCACGCTTAATGACTTTTTTCTTTGCTTTCTTTCCCTGGGCATTCTCAATTCTTTCTTCAACATTTAATATTTCTAATCTTATAAAGTCTGAAAATGAAAAAATATATATAAATTTTATTTTTACTAGTACAGAGATAGTCCCGCTCTTTATATGCTAAACTAGTTTTCATGTACACAGTTTTGCGTGTCTACATCAAGTCCTTATTTATACAGAAAAATTAAATTTAATTATGAATAGATAAATAATTTATTTATAAACGTCTTATATATAGAGATTATATCATTAATTATAACACATGATAAATTAGAATTTTCCTTAGCAAACTGTAGTATTTTCTTGATTTAAATAAGGAAGAAGTAGAAGTTTATCAAATAAGAAAGATTTAAGAGTCTTTTTGTGTCTCAGTTTATGTGATATAGATAGAATTTAGAAATTCAATTAAATTTTAATATGATTTTTAAATAATTTAAATTAGTAATTATTGTGAATTATAGTGTTTTTTATATAATTTTTTAATAATATTTGGTAATTTTGTCATAGTTTCCTAATTAAACAATACATGCTATTTCTTTTGTCCCCTTCTATGTGTGTCAAAAAAAATTTAAAGTTATCAAATATCATGATTTATAGTATTTTTTATACTTATCCAGATTCATAGTAATTTTCACGTAGTTTTCTAATTAAATAATGCATGTTATTTCTTTTATCCCTTTTATGCGACATCGATAAATTAATTTTAGTAATCAATTACTTTTTTATTTATTTTTTAAAAAATTTAAAATTAAACAATTGAAACAAATACGTCAATGGACAACTATCGATCATAATGTGTCTGCTTCTTTCACTTTTATTAATAGTAGTTAAATAGTAGTAATAAAGTAATATTTATAGATATCTAACTTTCTATTTTGTTTTACTTTTGTTAATTATATGACTCTCCTTTAGATTCACTTTTATAATAGCAAAATATATAAATATAAAAAAATTATCCACTATCTTATTCCATAATGTGCATTCTTGGCATTCTTTTGACGAAAATGTTACACGTATTATATTTTTTTTAGAAGAAGAGGGAGCTTTAGTGCGTAATGTGAGACTTTCGGTATAATGTTTGGATAGGTTACGGTACTTTTGAAAAATAATGACGATCGGTGGCCGCCATTTTAGAAGTTTATGAAAAGGAATCAACTTTATAGACCAGTTTTTTGTTATGTTAAAGAAATATGATTTGCTACAGATTATATACTATTATTACTACCATAACCACAACATTATGGCAAATGCCACTTGTTACAAGGGCATGCTAGTGAAGATTCTAGAAAATCCAATAAAGTTCATGTTAATTTATTTAAGCTGAGTCAGGATATTTCACTCTCTTTCAATCTAACAGTATTTCTCTTGACTTGTTCCCTTCAAAATATAGCAATCCAACGACGTCATATGATTCAAATGCCTCTAGATTAAGTGAAGAATTCAAAGCTCTACAAAAGAACATTTTCCTTCAACATATAAATTACTCTCTATTGTATAGTGAATTAGTTGAAGACTTGGAATATTTTTCTTCGCCTTAACTTTCTCTTTCACTACACTAACTTCTCTAGACTGTTAAGTTGTGAAGGATCTGTGAAGAATTTCAGTCTCCATTGATGGAGCTTGATTGAAGAAGAAAACAGGAAGAACTTAATTGAGGAAAAACAGAGAGAAGTTTCGAGAGTAATTTGGAAATGAAAGTTTTTCCATTTCATTCACATTTCTTCAATTTATACAGTCAAGGGTCACATTCAATCCACGTGAACATCACAGGTGTGACAACTGTAAAATTCAACAAACTAACTAATCAACTATCTTCTAACTAACTTGCTAACTAACTTTCAGCTGACTAAATTAATCACTGCACTAATTACACTCTATTTCAACACTCCCCCTCAAGTTGGAGGTGAGTAACTCACAACCAACTTGCGCAATACACCAGTATGTTTAGTCGTCGATAGGGCCTTGGTCAAGACATCAGTCAATTGTTCATCAGTTGGTATGTGATGTAGTGCAACAAGTCCCTCCTGCAGTTTTTCTCTGAAAAAATGGCAGTCTACCTCTATGTGCTTTGTTCTCTTATGAAATACAGGATTTCTGGCTATGTGAACTGCAGCCTGACTATCGCAAAAAACAGAAATGGGAAGATTGCAAGGCAGATGTAGCTCAGTCAACAATCTTTCTAGCCATACCAGCTCTCCTACTACCTTTCTAACGGCTCTGTATTCAGCTTCTGCTGAGGATAAAGAAATAGTTGCTTGTTTCTTAGACTTCCAACTGATGGGGCTGTCTCCCATCAGCACAATGTATCCACTTACTGATCTTCTAGAATCAGGGCATCCAACCCAATCTGAATCACAATATGCAGTGATGGTACAATTGCTATCGTTGGACAAAAATATTCCCAAACCAGGATCACCCTTGAGGTACCTTAGCACATGATAAGCAGCTTTGAGATGGGGTTCACTAGGAGATTGAAGGAATTGACTCAGGTGTTGCACACTAAAAGCAATGTTCAGTCGTGTATTTGTCAAAAAATTCAACTTGCCAACCAATTTTCTGTAGTGTGTAGGGTCCTTCAATAGAATTCCTTCATTGGCACTGAGCTTGACCGTGGCCTCAAGAGGTGATGCGACTGGTGTGTATGATGAGCAGTCAAATTCATTCAATAGGTCTGTGGTGAACTTCCTTTGAGATATCAAAACACCAGTATCCTTGTAAAGGATTTCCAGTCCTAAGAAATAATGTAGCTTTCCCAGATCCTTTATTTTGAACTGGTCATGGAGAAAGTTTTTCAAGGAGCTAATTTCATTATCATCATTGCCTGTTAGGATCACATCATCGACATAAACAGCAACAAAGACTAGATAAGCACCAGTTTTTCTGTAAAATAAAGAGTAATCACTATCTGAATGAGAATAGCCTCTTGAGTAGAGCACCTTTGCTAATTTGTTGTACCACTGTCTGCTTGCTTGTTTCAAACCATACAATGATTTATTGAGACGACAAACCAATCCTGTTTCTTCCATCATAAGTCCTTGGGGTGCAGCCATGTAAACTTCCTCATATAAGTCTCCATGGAGAATGCATTGTTAACATCTAATTGATACATGTTCCATCCTTTCTTCACAGCCATGCCAATCAATGTCCTAACAGTGGTCATTTTAACCACTGGAGAAAATGTTTCATTGTAGTCAATTCCAGCTTGTTGAGTGTATCCTTTTACAACAAGTCTAGCTTTATACCTTTCCACTGTGCCATCAGCTCTGTGTTTGATCTTATACACCCACCTGTATCCTATTTCTTTTTTCCCCGCGGGTAACTTGACAAGATCCCAAGTATTGTTAGTATACAAAGCTTCAAACTCTAAAGTCATTGCTGCTTTCCAGGCAGGATCCAGCACTGCCTCTTCATACGAACATAGTGCAATGTCATGATGTATGTTTCTAACAAGTTGCTGGCTTTTTTGGTTAAGGCCTGCGAGGGATAGGTGATGATTATGACAGACTAGGTGAGAGGAGGAAGATTTTGGAGGTTGAGGTATAGGCGGCTGAGGTAAAGGCAAGGAGTAATGATAATCCTTCAAGTAGGAAGGGACAATATGTGATCTATTAGATCTTCTAGGATTAGAAATATGACTCTGGTCAGTGGTGGGTTCGAGTAGATTACTTGGTATATTTGGGATTGTAGGATTAGGTGCAGGTACTAGTATATCAGTGTCATTGATAAAGTCAGTTGTAGGTACAAAATTATTAGTGACAGTGTTAATGTTGTCATCATCCACCACATGAGGTTTGTTAAAAATATTGTGAACAGAATCCAACATTTTTGAGTTGGAAGTCAGATGCTCTAATACTGAAATGAAGCTAGAATCAGGTGCAGATAGAACAAAAGGAAAAACATTCTCATAAAATGACACATCTCTGGAAACATGTATTCTCTTAGTGGTTAAGTCTAGTACCTTATAACCTTTTGTGTTGAAAGAGTATCCAACAAAAATATGAGGTGTGGATCTGGGGTCGAATTTGTCTTTGTGAGTTTTGATGGTTGGAAAACACAAACACCCAAAGGACTTAAGGTGGGAATAGGTAAGTTTTTTATCATACAAAGTCTCAAAAGGACTTTTGTCATGAAGCACTGTATTGGGGAGCCTATTAATCAGGTATGTTGCTGTGAGGACGCATTCTCCCCAATACCTGATGGGGATTTTGGATTGGTACAATAAAGCTCTAGCAACCTCAAGGAGGTGCTTGTGTTTTCTTTCTACCACACCATTTTGTTGTGGTGTGTATGGACATGATTTTTGGTGTATTATACCTTTATCTTGAAGATAGGAATTTATTTCAAAGTTGGTGAATTCTGAGCCATTATCAGTTCTGATGGATTTAACAGTGTCTTTGAATTGGTTCTCTATAAGGGATACAAAGGCTTTTATGGCTTGAAGGACATTACTTTTGCAGCTAAGAAGTTGAGTCCATGTTGATCTACTGAAATCATCAACAATGGTCAAAAAGTATTTGTAGTTGTCATGTGTTGACGCATGATAGGGTCCCCACAAATCTATATGAAGAAGGTCAAAGGGATTGGAACTAAAGGTAGTGGTTTTTGTAGGGAAAGGGGACCTTGTCTGTCTTGCCATGGGACAGACAGTGCATAAGAAGGGTTGTTTGGGTGAGAATGAAATGGGAATGGAATGAATCATTTTCATCTTCACAAAAGGTACATGGCCTAGTCTATTGTGTCACAAGTGATCAACACTATTTTCCATGAGACATGCATGATATGAGGGGATTAGTGCGAGGAAAGTTCCACACAGAATCGTTCACATCAGATTTGAAAAAAGAGATCACAGTCTTATTATGTGAACATAGAGAATCTACAAGTGGAGTGGTGTGTGTGTGCAGGTTTCTTTCATTACAAGCAGAACTAGAAATATCAAACAAAGAATTACATGATTTAGTATTTAGAGAAACAAAAGAAACGGGTAAAACAGGGTTATGTGATCCATTTGTTGACACAACAGCAACAGAAGAAGATCTATGGCATCTCGAGCATAGGAAGTAAAGTCCATTTTGTGCTTTACCAATCACCAGAGGGCTCTTCTGTGAAGGGCCCTGCATTAAACAAGAAGATGAGTTGAAACTAATGACTCGTTTAAGGTGCGAGGCTAGACAATGAATTGATATCAAGTTGAATTTGAAAGAAGGTACAAACAATACTTTGAACAAAGTCAGTGATGGATTTAGACATGCATCAGCAATTTCTGTCACTTTCACCCTATAGCCATTTGGTAAGGTCACCAGGAAAGGGTAAGGTAAGGGTCTTAAGTTGGTAAGGAGTTTTTTGTTAAAGGTCATGTGATTAGATGCTCCTGAATCTATGATCCAGGAATCAGCGGACAACTTGAAACACTCACATGACAAATCTCCAATGTCAGTAATAGAAGAGTAAGAAGCTAGAATACCTACAAAGTTCACAGCTCCTCTTATGATGTTGTCAGCGGCTTCTTTTGCTGCATTCCCATTACAATTTCCTCCTCGAACTTGAACATGCTCCAACAGACTCACTAGTTGATCAAATTGTTCTTTGGTCATTATTGGGCCTTTCTTCGCATGCCCACGTCTGTCTTCACTATCCTCATAACCTTTTCCCTTGTACATTCCTTCAGATATTCCATGTGCAACAGCTGTTGTCCCTGCGTTTTTCCCTTTTGTGAACTTAAAATCTTGAGGAAAACCATGAAGTCTATAGCACTTATCCTTCGTATGCCCAGGTTTCTTACAGTACTCACAGAACAAATTAGATTTATTTGGAGGTCTACTGCCCCCATCGTTCTTATATGGAGCATAGTTTGTTCTAAAATTCATGCCAGTGCTTGCGCTAGCAACATTCACATGGAGTGAAGTTGATTTTAGATTGAATTTGTCATATGGTTTGACCTCTCTTTGCTTTTCCTCTTGTGCTAAAATAGAAAAAGCTTGAGTCATTGTTGGCAAGGGATTCATCATCAAAATGCTACCTCTAACAACTGTATATACCTCATTTAATCCCATCAGAAACTGGATTAGCCGTCTATCTTGTTCAGCTTTGTGCATTTTCGTCTTGCCGCCACAAGTGCATAGGCATGTGCATTGACAATTTGCATCCAAGGTACTGAGTTCTTCCCAGAGTTTCCTAATTTTGGTGTAATAACTAGTGATGTCAAGGTTTCCCTGTATGAGTTCATTGATTTCTCGTTGTAGTTGATACAACTTAGCTCCATTAGCTTGATCATATCTGGCCTCCAATTCGTCCCAAAGTTCTTTGGCGTTGTTGACGTATTGCAAGCTATCTCCTAGATCCTTCGACAAGGAATTCAAAATCCAAGAGGTGACCATGTCGTCACATCTTTCCCACTGTGCGAAGGAGGCTGAATTCGTATCTGGCTTCTCGATCTTTCCATTAACGAATCCCGTCTTATTTTTAACTAACAAGGCCCTAAGAACTGCTCGTCTCCATGATCGGTAGCCAGATCCATTGAACATTACTGGAACAATTGCAGATCCAGCACTCTCCGATGGATGCATATAGAAAACACTAGACAAAATTTCAGAATCCTGAACAGGAGCAGGATTGGTGGTTTCAGGGACTTGAGCAGAAGCTGGATTGGAATCCATGGCACTGAAAGGAATTGAGGAAAAACAGAGAGAAGTTTCGAGAGTAATTTGGAAATGAAAGTTTGTTCATTTCATTCACATTTCTTCAATTTATACAGTCAAGGGTCACATTCAATCCACGTGAACATCATAAGTGTGACAGCTGTAAAATTCAACAAACTAACTAATCAACTATCTTCTAACTAACTTGCTAACTAACTTTCAGCTGACTAAATTAATCACTGCACTAATTACACTCTATTTCAACAGACCCTATAATATTTTTTCACATTTCTAAATTTTCTTACATACACTTCTCACAAATAGGATGATGCACCACTATATGTGAAATTCTTCCTCGTCTTGAATAGGAATAACGTAAATAATAATGTAGGTAAATGAATAGAGAAATTATGTCTTGATGGTTAAATAAGTTACAAGGAATAATGAGGTAGAGCATCACTTAGTGATTGCATAAGTTACACAAAAAATTAATTGATCATATTCTTGTCAATTTATATCCACTAAAATAATACATTTTAGTATTAAAATGTCATGCTCCACCAGTTTACTATATATGTATAAAACAGATTAAAAAATTTATTCTAAATAAATAGATACAACCATATTTGTTTTATTTTTTATTATGATAAATAAATAACCAAAAAAAAAAAAAACTAGTTGGATGAGCTAAGAGGATGATCATATATAGGGCTGGGGTTAATCAAGGAACCCCAAAGAATTGGATACAATGAGCTTCAGTTTAATATGATAAAAAATAGTTTTCTAGCATTATTATTGTAGTAATAAATGGAAATGCCAAAGATTTTTGAAAAGTTATTCAATTTGATTTATGGGTGTACAAATAATATTTTTTTCATTGTTAGGTAAAAATAAAATAAAGAATACTTAAATTCTTTAATTGATCGATCATTTTAATAAACCCTTTTCTATATCTAAATTTCACAATCATGTACATTCACAATTTGTCAAAAAACTACAAGCTTATTTTCCTTTTCCTATATATGTTTATAGGTTTGTACGACCTAATTCTTACATATATTAGGTACATGAGCCCTAGCACTGTACCGACCAATATATACTAAGGATTAATAAAAATTTATGTGAATACATGTAAAATTTAAAAAGTCAAACAATTTTAAGATATTTAAGTTATTAATTATTACAACGACTATCACTTCTTGTCTACGTTAAATCCTAGATGTAAACTTTATGAAGTTCCTAACCAAACAATTTTGATTGAAACTTATTAATTATTATGATTTATAATATTTTTTTTATATAATTTTTAAATAATATATGTTGTTTCCTTCGACTCCATTTATGTGACATTAATAAAATTTCAAGAGCCAATTAATTTAAGTTGTTTATATGCATTTTTAATTTTTAAGTTATTTATTATATTAGTAATAACCAATGGGATGATAAAATAAAAAAGTGATGATGAATGATGAAATAAACTAAGAGGCAAATTGGTCCAAGTGTGCCAAATCCTATATGGAAGCTACAGTAATAGAGTGATCCATTTTGGCCAATAATATCATGTGGTTTTTAACAAGTTTATAAAAATATCTTAGGGGACTTTACATTGTGAAAAATAGGACGTATGTGGCATTAAGTGAAAGTTTATGGTAATTTTGTCATTTGGCCCCCAACAAAGCAGTGAAGCTCAATTGTTCAAGCAAGTTAATGGACAACTGGTGTATGCTTAGTTGCTTACTCCCTCTCCTAAGATAATAGAAAAAGTATAGAAATAAATAACAATAGTGAATTCAAGAGGTTCGATACAGGGCGGCTCAAGTATACTAGTGACCTAAAGCGAAAATCGAATGGAGATTTTTAATTTTAAAAAAAAAATTAATATATTTTCTTACAAATTTTATTTTTCTATCTCTTTGAGAAGCAGAATTGTCTAAAAAAAATTATAATTGATTTTATTCGATAACTCTTTTCAATTGATCATATAATCAAACTCTAAATGTGTCAAACTTATTCTAATAATTCTTTCTTTTTATATAAAATAAATAATTTTTACTGTTGTTAATTGGAAAAAATGACTTGATTTCGAAAATTCAATTAATTACTTAATTAATTTAAGTAACAACCAAATTTCAT
>JBCEWC010011764.1:0-16406 GCA_038996855.1 Solanum aculeatissimum | reverse complement strand
GTTCACGGCTCGTCAAAGTGCTCACGGACCGTTTAGTGGTCCGTGGCCTATGACTTGTCTCATGGGGTGGTTCCTGGATACCCCTAGCTCACTGGACCACCTCACGACACCCCACATGGACCGTGACAAGTTTCACCGACCGTGGCCCTGTCCTTGGCCACTTTTCAGAGCCTATATCCAATGTCTTCCAAATTTCAAGCAGCCCTACTGTTTAGGCCATAACTTCCTCATCCAAACTCTGAATCGAGTGAAACTAGTTGTGTTGCGAAGCTAACTCAAAGAGCTTCAATGTGATATATAATATACCACATGGTTCGACCCGCATCAAAAGTTATGTCCATCCAAATCCTACTGTCCAAATGGCCTCTCTAGGCCACCAACTGACCCATTTTGCGTTCGGCCACTTAAACTCAACCCGTGGCCACCAAACCTCAACCATGACTAGACGTACATCATATAAAACAAACCATAAGGAGTTTTCAAAAAAATTTGGGTTGTTACAGTATTCTTCACCTCACAAATTTTGTTGTCAACCTATGAGACCTTCCTAAGGGACGTATTATAACTTACTACTCGTAGGGGGTTTTGTCTGTTAACTTTACTGAAATCCTTCAATACTTTGATATTCCATGAACGACCTTATCTATGGCTCGTTATCAGACCTACGACTTGTAAGTAACTAGTCTGAAAATACTTCAACAGTCAGCATATTTTCTGATCTTCAACCTATGAAACCACATACGACCCATGAGAAATTCTATTGATTATCTGATGAATCGTGAATATAACTTTTAAACTTAGACCTTCACTAGATCTAACTCAAAAAACCAACCTACGGCTCGTGGAGTGAACCATGTCCCATAGAGTGACTCGTAAATCACAAAAAACTTGCATTCTATATCACTTTCCCAAAAGCATACCGAATCCTGTATTCCTGCAAACTCAACATAAAAACACATCAAATGTACTAACATCACATTGAGAGAACATAAAATTCTAAGTTTTAAGCATCAAAAGTGTTGTATTTTAGCAGCACATCAAATGTGCATGAGCTCAAGTATATCACAGTGTCAACATCATAATAATGTCAATATTATCATACTATCAATATCGTCAATGTCTCAATATCATCAGTTCCTCAATATCAACATCAATTGATTCCCAAGATCACATATATCATGAATCCACAATTAATTTATAAGTCAAGATATCACCATATGAACAATTACTCAATCCGAAATCTCATGATCAAAGCCTACGATGATACAATTCTACCACAAAGTACTCAATTGCATACACATAGGAGCATACAAGGTTCATTCATACTTAACAAAAGGTTAGAAATCTACTTGTCTTAGAAAAAGTCTCTAATCAAGTCAAATCAAAAGCTTTCCCCTTTCAACAATACTTCAAATCACCAAAATCTATTCAAATATAGCATCAAAATCATATAACGAATATAATGACACTAAAACCAATTAATTTAGATAAAAAGGATAAAATGGTCAAAATCTCATATAAAAAAAGTAGTTGGAAACTAAAAATTAATAAATAAAAATATGCTCAAGTAATAAGGAGTTCAATGGTGAAAACCGTTTAAAAATGAAGTTAAAATGAGGTAGAAATCATTAAATTAAAGTTAGAAAATCAAAGTTTGAAAATCCTCAATTTCTCCAATTAAAATTCAAAAATTATAAGTTAAGAACACAATTTAATCAATGGAAATCAATGAAATAGGTTAAAAAAAAAGTTACCCAATCGATTTGCCTTGAAAATCCTTGAACAATCTCCTGAAAATGAAGCTTGAAATGTTTAAAATGGTGAAAATTGAATAAAACTCATCTTTTAAGATGTCACACTGGTTTAGGCACTTTAGTACTCCGCGAATGTGGGCATCAGTCGGCAACGAAATTTAGCATTCTAGAACTGATGGAATCAATGAAATTGAATTTTAATACTCAAAACTCAAAATGATCACAAAACTTAGAATATTCAACTTTAAGCCTTTAAAAACTTGTTCTTTAGCCAAACACCAATTTTTTAAAAGGTTTTCAAAATCTGACTTTTAGACTTAACTAAAAATTACCCAAGACAACTTTCAGGAGAGGCAAAATAATAATTAGGTCAAGGAATGCCAGAAAACACCTTCGAGGTCATTATATCATCCACTACTAAAACAATATTCATCCTCGAACATAAGATAAGGAACATACCTGAAGGCTCAAAAATTTAAGTGTATCAGGAAGAAGGGAATGCTCAGTCTGAGGTTCACGAACTCCAAAGGTTGAACCTACCTATCAACGTAGCTTTTTTGGCGACTCTGGGTTGTCACCAACCTACTCTTAACCAATCGTACCTTCCCTAGACCATCTCTCAACATATCAACACCCATACTTACTACCACTACTGAGTCAAATCATCTGATGGGCGATCTACATCTCTGGCCATACAAGGCCTAAAAGGGAGCCATTTGAATATTGGAAAGATAACTATTATTTTACGCGAACTTCGCCAAGGCCAAGTGTTGATCCCATCTAGCATAAAAATCAATGATACATGCCCGTGCATATCCTCTAACACTTGAATAGTCCTCTCAGAATGGCCATCGGTGTGGGGGTGAAAAGTTGTACTCATATCCAAATGGGTACCCAAACCATATTGTAAGGACATCCAAAAATGCGAAGTAAATGACCCATGATTTGATATAGTGGACGCTTGGACTCCGTGAAGTCTCACAATCTGATTAATATAAAGTTAGGTCAGTCTCTCAGATCTATACTTCACTTTGACTGAAATGAAATGGGTGGACTTGGTCAATCGATCCATTACTACCCTAATAGAATCAAAAACCCAAATATAGGAGTTAAGCCAACTACAAAGTCTATGGCAATGCGTTCTCATTTCCACTCAGGAATAGGCATCTTCTGAAGCTCTCCACCTGCCTCACACTTGACCTGCTGGCATGTTAAGCACTTGGCTACAAACTCTGATATATTTCTCTTCATACCGAACCTCCAATAATGTTAACTCAGATCATGATACATCTTCATTACCCTTAGATGAATAGAATATCCAACACAATGAGCCTCCTCAAGTATCAATCCGATCAAATCACCCACCTTGGGCACATAGATACGACCCCCAATCCTTAAAACACCATCAGAATTAAGCATTGTTTCTCTAGTTTCACCTTTAGTCACTTTGTCCCAAATGATACACAACTTCTCATTCTCAATCTGCCTCTCACTAATTTGATCCATCAAAGATGAGAGAGCCTCAATATAAGCAAGCACTACACCCTGCTCTGAAATTTATAATCTCACCAACCCATTGTCCAATCTCTAAACATCTCTAGCCAATAGTGCCTCGTTAACTTAGAGAGCTACTAGACTCCCCATGTTGGAAGCCTTCCTACTCAAGGTATCAACCACCACATTGTACTTCCCAGGATAATAGAAAATAGTCAAATCATAGTCTTTTAGAAGCTCAATCCACCTTCTCTACCTCATATTTTGATCCCGCTGACTGAAGATATACTGTAGGCTATAATGACCAGTAAAAATCTCACGATGGACTCCATATAGATAGTGACGCCATAACTTCAACAAAAACACAACTGCAACCAACTCCAAATCATGAGTGGGGTAGTTTTTCTCATGAGTCTTCAATTATCTAGAAGCATAAGCAATAACATTCCCTTTTTGCATCAACACACCACCTAACCCCACTCTCAAAGCATCATAATAAATGGTGAAATCCACACCCTCCTTCAACAATGTCAAAATAGGAGTTGTAGTCAACAATAACTTGAGCTTTTGAAAGCTCTCTTCACACTCATTAGACCAATGAAGTACCACATTCTTCTGAGTGAATCTAGTAAGTGGAGCTGCAATAGTAAAGAAACCCTGCACAAAATGGCGATAATAACCAGCCAAGCCCATAAAATTATGAATCTCTATAGCTAAGGTTGGGCTAGTCTGATTCCGAATAGCCTCAATCTTTTCTAGGTTGATTTGTATACCCTTCTTAGATACCACATATCCCAAGAATTCCACTAAACTCAATAAAAACACACACTTAGAGAATTTAGCATAAAATTTCTCCTCCCTAAGCCTTTGAAGCACAATCCTCAAATGCCTTACATGATTCTTTTTGGTCTTGGAGTAGACTAAGTTGTCATCAATGAATACTATCATGAACAAATCCAGATACGACCGAAACACCCCGTTCATTAACTCCATAAATGTTGTTGAGGCATTAGTCAAACCAAAGGACATAGCAAGAAACTCATAGTGGCCATACCTGGTCCAAAAGGTTGTCTTAGGAATATCTGATGGTCGCATCCAAAGTTGATGATATCAAACCCTTAAGTCAATCTTAGAAAATAGTGCAGCTCCCTAAAGCTAATCAAATAAATCATCTATGCGAGGGAGTGGGTACTTGTTCTCGATATTCACCTTGCTCAACTGTCTATATCAATACATCTACTTATGGATCCATCTTTCTTCTTTACAAATAAGACTAAGGCACCCCAAGATGAAATACTAAGGCAAATAAAGCCCTTACTCAACAAATCCTGGAGTTGCTCTTTTAGCTCCTTCAACTCAGCTGGAGCCATCCAATAGGGAGTGATAGAAATAGGCTTAGGTCTCGGCTCAAGGTCAAGAGCAAAATCAATGTCCCGATCAGGTGGGACTCCCAGTAGTTTAGCAAGAAACACATCCAGAAACTCATAAACCATCAAAATAGACTCCATAGAACTTGACTCAGCAACAATATCATAGATAAAAGCTAAGTAAGTAAAACACCCTCGATCAATTAACATTTTTGCCTGAAGATAAGATATCACTTTACTACTATAGTAACCCTTCAAACCCGTCCACTCTCCTCTATCTTTCTAGCATGCTAAGGTAATAGTTTTGTCATAACAATCAAGAATTGCACAATACAGAGATAGCCAATCCATAACAAAAATAACATCAAAATCTACCATATCTAATATAATCATATCTACCCAAGCCACATAGTCAGCCAAGGTAACAAGACAGAATTGGTACACTCGATCCACTAATATGGGCTCACCTACTGGGTCAAAACATGAACAGGCACAGAAATAGAATCACAAGGCAACTCAAACCCCAAGGAGAAATAACCAGACACATATAAATAGGTAGACCCAGGATGAAATAACACAGATATAGGGTGATGGCAAATCAGAACAATATCTATAATCATAGCATTAGAGACCTCAGCCTCGAGTCTACCCAGAAAAGCATAACAATGGCCATCTCAACCTACACTCGAAGAAGCTACCCCTCTACTACTAGAATGTGCTGAAATATCACTCGCTCCTCTACCTCTTGTGCACCCACATCTATTGGACTGGCCTCTACCTCACCCCCTAGTCTATGGGGTTGAACCTATAACTAGTGGTGCTAAATCCCTAACTGGTGTTGTAAAGTAAGAATAATAGGGCCTAGAATAAGTTTGCATAAGGCACTATCAAATCATATGATCAGGAGATCTACACCAAAAGTAAGATCTAGGGGTGGATAACTATTGTGATGGAGCAGGAGGGATATTGTATCCACCCCAGCCCATAGGCCTCTGCTAGAAACTAGACGAACCTTATCCTGAACTATAAGAATCACAAGGACCTTTTCCCCCTCTAAAACTAGAAAGGCTACACGAACCTTGTAGTGCTGAAACGAACCCCCTCTTATGGCCATAACTCTTCCCCCTAATGAGGCACTCGAGTACAGTCCCGATGTATGGATCCTTTTGGTGTCCCTAAACTCCTCTCTCTGGATCAACTCTTCTTTCTTGGTGGCACTAACAATACACTAAAAAGATGTTTCATCCATAGACACCCAAAACACATATGTTCTGATAGAATAAACCATCCCTCTCACAAATTAGTGAACCCTCTATGCCTTGGTCGAAAGTATAGTTATAGCATGCCAAGCTAGCTAGAAGAACTGAATCTTATACTCAGAAACTGTCATAGTGACTCTAGAACCTCAAACAACTCTACTCGCGAATACCCTGAGGAACAAACCAGTAATAAATGGCATCAGAAAATGTTTCTCACGTCATCTAAGGGGACCCAATTGGAAAGGATCCTGTATAAGTCCTTCACCACTCCTTGGTTGGCCCAGATGCTGAAGGGTAAGATATCTCACTCCTGTGTCTCTGCTAGTCCCACAACATCAAATAACTCTCTCCAAGTAATCAATAACTCGTGTGCATCCTCAGTCTTTCCACCCTGAAACTAAAGTGGATCCATCTTCCAGAATCTCTCATATCTCTGTTGCTTCTCATTAATGAAGGAAACTACTGGTGGAATATCCATAATCAATCCTGCTAGAGGTTCCCTACATGAATCTGGGCCATGGGGGTCTGCTACATATTTAGAGGTTGAACCTCAACCCGAGTTTTTAAAGTACTAGATGTGTCAACTAGGCTACCTGCCTACCCCAAAGTCTTGAATACACCTAAAACTCTCAAAAGTGTATCCTAAAGTATTAGTGTTGCAGCATATTCATAAGGAACTCGCTTCTGTCTAGGATTTATGACTGGCTCGAGGAAGATACCTCTCTCTTAATCTCTCACTGGCATTACTCCTTGGACCCAACCTCTGGATCATCCTCTAGCATAGCCCCTAGCTGGGTTCTCAGTAGCAATATCATGGGTTGTCTCCCATCATCCTATGGCTACTATAGTTCTAGTCCTAGCCATCTGTCAAAAGGACACATGAGCATTCAACACTTAAACAAAACGCACACACTAGTTGATTAGAATAAAGAAAAAGAGAGTATCCTAACAATCTTCATAGCCTTGCAAGGATAAGTGATAGACTTCTCTACACCAATCCTCAAGACTCTACTAGACTGGACTTGTACACATGTGAGACCTATGAACCTGGGGCTCTAATACCAAATTATCACTACTTGAAATCTAGGTGTGATGGCACTCACCTAACCCACCAAGGCGATTCAACATAAAATCTAAACAACTCAACACAGTAATAAAAGCAGAAGATAAATAGTCTAATAAGATAGATAAGCATAGAAAATCAAAAACTACAATTATTTCAGAACTAATGTCACATATACAAGCCTCTGAATATAGAATACTCAATAAAATACAAGTCTCAATGTCTAGTTCTTAAATATAACAAAACATAAAATGGAATCCTCAAAGGCCTGTTAAATACAAAGCAACTACATCACAAGAAATCTGAAAGCTCGATCTTGTAGGTCAAAAGGTTAGCAAGAAGGATCGGGCTCACAACCTATGAAAATATAGAAAGGGGTGAGAACCAAATAAAAGAGTACTCACTAAATGGAACTAACCTAAAGTAAAGTAATAAAGAACCAAAGTATTCTTTAACTCCCACCACATACCTCCGAACTACATACCTACATTCAGAAAAGTCCCAACACAATATAATATACAAATCACAATAATATAGATAGACTCATTACCTAGCATAATATCTCAACATATATCCAAAAGTTACTCAAGTCAATGATATAATAAGTTACATTCTCATAAGCAATACATTTTATAATAGCAAGACAGGAATGATATAAGATGGAGTGGATGCCATGAGATGTAAATAATGAGATGCAATATCATATAATCGTGATGCATATTTGTCCTATGATACACATTCGTTAATAACCTTATACCAGAACCCATAAGGACCACACAAGAACTATGTATTCGTGAATATTGTCGGCAACGACCTCGGCCAATGCTCACCCATTTGAAAATGACCTCAAACCCAATATCACTCGGCATATTACCTTGGCTCTTCGGTAGAAACCTCGACTAATCATCAACCGTAGTGACCTCGACCACTAATTCATGTGTTACCTTACTCATCTCTCGATTATAGCCATCGTAAATATTAATGCACAGATAAAAGTAGATGCAATGTGCATGACACTCAAGTATATCACAATGTCAGTATCATAATAATATTAATATTATCATAGTATCAATATCATCAGTACCTCAATATCAACATCAAATGATTCATAAGATCACATATATTATGAATCGATAATTAATTTACAAGTCAATGTATCACCATATGAACAATTACTCAATCTGAAATCTCATGATCAAAGCCTACGATAATATAATTCTACCCCCAAAGTACTCAATTTCATACATATAAGAGTATACACGGTTCATTCATACTTAACAAAAGGTTAGAAGTCCACTTGCCTTAGAAAAAATCTTGAATCAAGTCAAATCCAAAGCTTTCTCATTTCTACAATACTCCAAATCACCAAAATCTATTCAAATATAGCATCACAATCACATAGCAAATCTAATGACACTAAAATCAATCAATTCAGATGAAAAGGGTAAAATGGTAAGAAATCTCATACCAAATAAAGTAGTCGAAAACTGAAATTTAATACATGAAAATGTTCTCCAAGTAATAAGGAGTTCAAAGATGAAAATCGTTTCAAAAATGAAGTTAAATTGAGGTAGAAATCATCAAATTAAAGTTAGAAATCAAAGTCTAAAAAATCTCCAATTTCTCCAATTAAAATTCCAAAACTGTATCTTACAAACATAATTTAATCAATGGAAATCAATGAAATAAGTTAGAAAATAGTTACTCAATTGATTTACCTTGAAAAATCTTGAAGAATCTCTTGTAAATGAAACTTGAAATGTTAAAAATGGTAGAAATTGAATAAAACTCATCTTTTAAGATGTCACACTGCTTCAGAAACCTTAGTGCTCTACGAATGCGGGCATCAGTCCACAAACACGGGAGCCAGGTCGAACCAGTGTTCTGCGAACGCAGAGGTCTAAACTTTGACAGCTCCGCGAATGCGAAGGTGTAGACTGCTTGACTTCCGTGAACGCAGATCTTAAGGCGCGAACGCGGTGAAGGGACCTAGATGCACCAAAAACCAACTAAACATTAGCATACACAGCTCAGGTAATTCACAACACAAATCTTTGAGATTCGTTCGGAATCTCATGAACAAAAACAAATATAGAACCCTACCAAAAGTGACATTCCAAACTCAATGAAATTGTCATCATTCAAATTCAGAACTTTCTTGGCCCATAACCCAAGAAAGATCATTTAAATAGTTTAGGACTCAAATAATCAAAATAATCTCGAAAGCTCTAAAAACTACAAATGAAGCCACTTCTAGCATTAGTTTCATCACCCAGAATCACTGAAACTGACAAAATTTTGATTTGAGCTTCCGAACTTCGAATGTTGACCAAAGTCAAACCTATGATCCAAAATGAACTAAAAATGTAACTTTTGGTCCAAAATCTCTGTTTTAACTTCGAATTAAGTTCTGCAATTTCTCCTAGACCAAATTTGGCATTCTGGAACTGATGGAATCAATGAAATTAAATTCTGACACTCAAAATTCAAAATGACTATAAAACTCAAAATTTTCAACTTTAAGCTTTTAAAAACTCCTTCTTTAGTAAAACTCCAACTTTTTACAAGGTTTTTAAAAATTAACTTTTAGACTGAACCAAAAATGACCCAAGATAACTTTCGGGAGGAGAAAAATCGTAATGAAGTTGAAGAATGCCAGAAATGACCTTCGAAGTCATTACAAAAACTCCTTTCATCCTGTTCCAATATCAAACACAACATTCTGAATCTTGTCTACAACCTACTTCTATGGACCATAAACTATTGTATGACCATGCCTTTAATTTGTAAAACTTCAAAAATTTACAGGTTGAACAATTCTTCACAGGTTCCTAATTTATTTGGTCTTGAAACTTTTGAGGTGTTACATATATCCTTACATAAAAATAAATATATCAACGAACAATTATCTGCTTTTGGCAGCTTATTAATAGTAGTAAAGTAATCGCTACATGTGGGTAGTTATTTTTATGCAATAATATGTGAGAATTTTCATACTGTATTGACCCTGAAGGTCATTTTTGATACTTAAAAAAGATTACTATTTTACCCCCCTGATAGTTGTCACGAGTCATATTTGTTTGGTTTTGAAAGTTGGGTTCTGAAAATCTTGTAAAAAGTTGGGTGTTTGCTAAAGAATTGAGTTTTGAAGGCTTAAGTTGCCTAATTTTGAAGTTTTGAGACATTTGGAGATTTGGGTCTCGAAATGAAATTTCACCAATTCCATCAACTTTAAAATGTAGAAATTGTTCTATGATAGTTTTCAGAATTAGATTTGAAGTTGTTATGTGAATTTTAGGTCCGAAGTTAAAATTTGAGGTAAAGTTTGACTTTGGTCAATTTTTTTGAGTTTGGGTGATCGGATTGAATTTCTGATAGTTCCACTAGTTTTGAAGGTGATTTTACTATTAGAATAACATTCATTATAATTGTTGAGCGTTCCAGTAGCGTTTTGGTATTTCAAGTTCCTTAAGTTAATTTAGTTGCAACTTATCATATTTTGGGTGAAGAAAACCTCAAATTCAATTTTTAACGATTTCATTAAGTTTGGAATGACGAATTTAGTAGGTTAGCGTATATGGTTTGTATGTCTGCATTTTTGAATGAATTATGAGATTCATTCTGTAATTTTGTGCTAAGTGAAATTGTTGGTATCTAATGCAGTTGGGTTCCTTCTCCACGTTCGCAACATAGTCTATTGTGTTCGCGGAGTCCTGGTGTAATGGCCTCCGCATTTGCACCAAAACCTTCCGCATTCATGGAGGGTTGATCAATTTTTCCTTCGTATTCGCGGAGCTAATGACCACATTCGTGAAGTACAATTCCTGTCTGAGTAGTGTTTAATTCCCGGTGTCAAGTTTAAATCTTTTTCACTATTTTCAACATTTTAATGCTCAGCCAGACAATTTTCAAGGGATTTTTATGAGAAAATTATTGGATAAACTATTTTTAACTTTTATATTCATTACCCATTGATGATTTCTCGATTTTTAACCTCAAATTTGGTGTTTTCAATTGGGAAAATTGAGATTTTTTCTTGAATTTGAGTTTTTGACAAAAATAGTGATTATGAGCTCATTTTGACTCCATTTTAAAATGATTTTCGTTATTAGTTTACTAACATCTTAAAGAATATATTTATGTAAAAAAAATTAAATTTCAATCTTATTTTTGGCATTGAATTTTTGGACCATTTTACTCTTTTTCCCTGAATTGTATAATTTTAGTGTCATTAGTTTTGAAATGTGATTGTAAATCAATTTTTATTAGATTGTGGTAATTTAGAGTATAATCAGAACAGGAAAGCCCCGACTTTAGATTGATCACGACCTTTTGGGTAACGTCAAGTGTATTTCTAACACATGATTAAATGGGTTGAACCTTGTATTTTCTAATCATGCGATTAAGATGTATTGTATACTGATTTAAATGTGTAATTACGTGAAATGGTTTATTGAATGAGATGAAAAATTATCAATGATATGTTATTGACATGTTAATATGAAAATTTGAATATGAAAAACTATGTACGTTTTGTGAGTTGATTATTGACGAATACTAATGTATTTGTTGATCTATGGTTGTGTGATATTATGTATTTCATATCTCATTCACCCATCCTCTATGTATATGCTTATTTACATTGGATTACGAAAATGAGATAAGACAGAGATATTGATATTTGAGGCCAAGGCTTTAACCGATTGTGCGATATTGTCGAGCTCTTTTTCAATGGACAAGGTCTCTTTCGTGAGTATGATATTTTTCCAAGGTCTTTTTTAGTGGGTGATATTGTCGAGGTCTCTTCTAGCGACTAAAGTGTTTTTCGTTAGATACATGGACTATGTGAGACCCTATGGGTTCTGGCATGAGGTGATCAACGGATGTGTATCATAGGACATACATGTATCATGGTTATTTGACATTGCATTGCATCATTCTGCATGTCACTCATTATTGAATTGAAATTAAATTATTGAGTTATTTGTTGATATATATATATATAGGTCCTAGACAGTTGCTTTTGTTGACTATGACATCTTAAGATTGTGGTGCTGATTGAATTATATAAGTGATTGTGTGTGTGTATATATATGTGTTTGTGTGTGTGTGTTGATTTTCTTGCGTGCAAGATTGTAGTTTCGGAGGTATGTCATTGGGATGGTAGGAGTACTTGTGTTTTCATTGCTTTACTTAGGCTTAGAATATATTTGTTAGGTACTATATTGTTGGGTACTCACCATTGCTTCTGCACTGGTATAGGTATTGAGCCTGGTACTTCCTGATCTCTTCATTTTCCACTTTGGGTCTGAGCTCTGAGACAGTCTGAAAAGTAACAGCTAGTCCCTTTTAGCGATCCTTCGGACTTCTATTTACTTATTGTTCTTGTTCTAGTTGAGAAGTAAAGACATTGAAACTGGAATAAATTTCTTTGAATTCTGTTATAGTAGAGGGTTGTACATATGACATCAGTCTTGGACCAATTTTTAACTTTGAATTACCTTTTAATTCTCATCTTTACATATTAGACTATGTATTTATTTTATCTTCCACTTTATCTAGTTGCTTTTGTGTTAGACTGACTTGCCTCGGTGGGTTAAAGGCAAGTACTATCAGACCTGATTTCGCATCATGATATTGACATTGTTTTTTTTAATGGGAAACTTACATAGATATACCAGATTAAGAAAATATTTGCCATTTATAACAATAACAATTTATTTTCACTAAACACTTTTAATACATTTATAATACAAATTTAATTCATATTACAGAGAACTATTTATTTTTACTGAACACTTCTAATACATTTATAATACAAATTTAATTCATATTACAAAAAACTATTTATTTTTACTGAACACTTCTAAAACATTTATAATACAAATTTAATTCATATTACAAAAAACTATTTATAAAACATATTTAATACAAGTTATTGAATGCATAATTCACTTTTAATACAAGTGCAGATTTATATTGAATCCGTAATTCACTTTTAATACAAAGTGCAGATTTATCATAGTATTACTATAAATGGTAATAAATAAAAGGTATCGCTAAAATCAGTAATTATTTATTAAAAAGGATTCGCTTAAGTAATTTTTCCTTTTTTAATTTTAGAAGATATACTTTTGTTTTAGTTTGTTTGAATAAAAATATTACTGTAATATTTTTTTATATTTGAATAAACTTTTATTTAAAAATTTTGTTGTTTACATTAAAATCACTCGTTTAAAACTATAAACAACTATAACATATTTAAAATTACATTATAAAAGCACTTTTGATTTGTGTAAAAAAATTATTCACTCTTAAATACCGGACCAACCAAAAAATGAAATACTTCCTTCAGAACATTTCACTTATCACATTTTTATTAACACTTTCCTTAAGAAACTTTATGTTTTGATTATAATATGTTTATTTATTATCTTTAATCATTTAAAATAGGGAAAAGGGTCAAAAATGCCCTTATACTATCAGAAAAGAGCAAAAATGCCCTCAGTTTATACTTTGGGCCATTTATGCCCTTGTACTATCAGAAAGGGTCAAAAATGCCCTGATACTAACGGGAAAGGGTAAAAAATGTCCTTGATTTATACTTTGGTCCAAAAATGTCCTTGTCAATGACACTTTGGTCCAAAATGCCCTTATAATTACCAAATGGGTCAGAAATACCCTTCTTTAAATTAATGTAAATATATATAATTTTTTTTTCTTTTTAAACATAATGTATTACTAATTAAAATATTATTTTTAAATAATTTATTTGTTATTTGTTTTTTTGTAAATCACATTAACTAATAAGAATATAAGAAAATAATTGTTATCTTAATCTCATTTGATCAATTAAAATGGAATATCGTACCCCTGTAGCAAATAATATATGTCATAAATGTAAGATCATAGTAAATCAAACATTAATTTTTATTTATCCTACTTCAATTCGAGAATTTTTTTTTACTATTTTTATTGTTATCTATATGAAAATTAATGTTGGGTTTATTATTATCTTATATTTATGACATATATTATTTGCTACAGGGGTATGATATTCTATTTTAACTGATAAAACGAAATAAAGAAAATAATTATTTTCTTATATTTTATTAGTTAATGTGATTTGAAAAAAACAAAATAACAAAAGATATTTTTAAAAATAATATTTTAATTAGTAATACAATATGTTTAAAAAGAAAAAAATTATATATATACACATTAATTTAAAGAAGGGTATTTCTGACCCATTTGGTAACAATAAGGGCATTTTGGACCAAAGTATCATTGACAAGGGCATTTTTGGACCAAAGTATAAATGAAAGACATTTTTTACCCTTTTCCGTTAATATCAGAGCATTTTTTATACTTTCTGATAGTAAAGGGGCATAAATGGCCCAAAATATAAAGTGAGGGTATTTTTGCTCCTTTCTAATATTATAAGGATATTTTTTACCATTTTCCCTTTAAAATATTAAGCACCCTCTTCAATAAATATTTTCACTTTAATCTCTCTTTAATAAATAAAAAAAGTGTCAATATAATCAATCACAATATTGAAGAATGTGTATATGTTCACTAAGTTTTTTATGTTAATTAGTGAATATTTATTACTTATAAAAATAATTAATATTAAGAACAAAATGAGAAGAATGTGTTCAATTATATTTTGACTAGGTAATTGGTCAGCGCTTCGCGCTGTCATAAGTAATCTAATTAAGTTTATATATTTTAATATTAAAATTAATAAAATACTCAAAAGTTATTAAGTTCTTCTTATATAGAAAATTTAGCATTATAAATTTATCTCAAGAACTTTTCTTAATGTAATATTTCTAAAGTCTTAGTTATCTTAAATTATATTTTTGAATTATAACATTATTTCTCGATATAATTATTTTTTCAATAGTGTTCGTACTCCCCAACTTGAATGTTAAATTACTATAAGACTTCCAACTTAAAAGTCAATTTTTAGTATATTTTTATATTATATTATATTTATTTAATTATATTATATTATATTGAAAGCAGACAGTTTTTTACATTGAAGAATTGTGACTTTTTCAAGGAGCTATCACTTTTGCGAAGAGTTGTATCTTTTTCGAATGGTTTGAATTTTTCAAAGGGTAGTGACTTTTACGAAGGATTGTGACATTTTCAAATAGTTGTGACTTTTCCAAGGAGTTGTGATTTTTTTCAAAAAATTGTGACTATTTTTAAGAGTTGTGACTTTTTCGAAGGGTTGCGACTTTTACGAAGAGTTGTGACTTTTCCAAAGGGTTGTGACTTTTTTGAAAAATTATGACTTTTACGAAGAGTTGTGACTTTTTCAAATGGTTGTGACTTTTTCAAAGGATTGTGACTTTTTTGAAGGGTTGTGAATTTTTTGAAAAAATGTGACTTTTTCAAAAAGTTGTGACTTTTTTGAATGGTTGTGACTTTTTCAAAGGGTTGTGACTTTTTTGAAAAATTGTGACTTTTCGAAGAGGTGTGACTTTTTCAAATGCTTGTAACCTTTCCAAAGGGTTGTGACTTTTTTGAAGGATTGAGACTTTTACGAAGGATTGTGACTTTCCTGAAGGGTTGTGACTTTTTTGAAGAGTTGTGACTTTTCTGAAGGGTTGTGACTTTTTCGAATGATTGTGACTTTTCCAAAGAGTTGTATCTTTTTCGAAGAGTTGTGACTTTTTAAAAAAATTGTGACTTTTTCGAATGATTGTGACTTTTCTAAAGAGTTGTGACATTATCGAATGATTGAAACTTTTCTAAAGGGTTGTGTCTTGTTAATAGGTTGTGACTTTTCCGAAGGATTGTGACTTTTCCGAATGGTTGTGACTTTTAAAAACGGGTGTGATAGGCTAAAATATCGTTTAATTAGAAATGACGTCTTTTGAGTTTTTTTTTAACTTTTGTTGAAATATTTAATTAATTTTAAAAATATTAAATTATTTAAGAAAATAAATAAAATAAGAATTATGTAAAAGTGTCACGTAGGCGAGCCTAACATTCTCTAATATATATATATATATATATATATATAGGGAAAAGGGTAAACAATGCCCTTGTATTATTAAAAAGGAGCAAAAATGTCCTCCGTTTATACTCTGACCCATTTATGCCCTTGTATTATCAGAAAGAGTCAAAAATGTCCTGATACTAATGGAAAAGGGTCAAAAATGCCCTTAATTTATACTTTGGTCTAAAAATGCCTTGTCAATGATACTTTGGTCCGAAATGCCCTTGTCAATGATACTTTGGTCCAAAATGCCTTTATTGTTACCAAATAGGTCAGAAATACGCTTCTTTAAATGAATGTGTATATATATATATTTTAAACATATTGTATTACTAATTAAAATATTATTTTTAAAGAATTTTTTTTATTTTTTTTATTTTAAATCACATTAACTAATAAAAATGTAAGAAAATAATTATTTTCTTAATTTCATTTTATCAATTAAAATAGAAT
>JBCEWC010011763.1:0-16408 GCA_038996855.1 Solanum aculeatissimum | reverse complement strand
TTGAAAAGGCGAATCAGAGGATTCATAGAGATTGTAGAACTCACTCCTTGAAATAAAATACTACGATTGTAGCAATAATTTTTGTCCCTTGATTATCATTTTCTTGACGCAAAATTTTATTGTCATACAACCCCCTTTCTTAATATTTGACTAAGGACTCAAAATTGCCCATCATTCTCAATATCATAAAATGATTGAAAAGGTTGAATAAACAGGGAGAAAAATATTGGAAGTGCAGATATTAACTGATTGAGTATTTTGAAATTGACTCCATTTATTTGATTTGTTAATGTCATGGCGACAAATTGATAAACAAACCCTTAAGAAAACTTTCTGCACCCACAAGACCATGGAGCCTAGGGAAAAAACAGTAATAGTTTAGCACAATTTCGAACAAGCAAATAATCAAGTGGGTGGACGTATTGCGGAGAGTAAGTGATCAAGTAAACAGAAGAAGCAAAGGGAAAAGTGAAGAAAACAGGGAGTGAGAAAAAAAAAAAGAATCAAAAGCAAGGAATAGTCAATCTATAGGTTACACTAAGAGAAGTATCGTTTCGTCCTAAAGTATGGTTGGATTCTGTTGCGGTTTATATTGAGGGCGAAGCAAAAGATGTGTTTTTTGTGAAGTAGTGAGGGAACAACATTTTTTTAGATTTAATAATATCTAAAAAAAATGAGAAAATAATAAATTAGTTTTCTAATCAATGAGGACTACCATATAGGTGAATTGAACATTCTCTTTTATATATATACTAGTATACGTACCCGTGCAATGCGCGGATAATAGTAAATTATTATTTATAAGTATTTTATATTATTGTGATATCCTATCGAACATGTTGAAAGATATTATGTTTTAAAATGTTCAACTATCATATTATTTCACAATTATATAAATCTCGTCTCTCCCTACACTCCACCCCACCGCCACCCCACCCCATCCTCAATTCCTCATAATCAAAAATATTATTTTTGCACTCTCCCCCCTTCTTCTATATTTTTTCTACTATATTTTAATTATATTTTCCTAGGTTGTCGGTGCTCAATTATTTTTATTATGTGTGTTACACATAATAAGCAAATGACTTTTCTTATTTTTTTGATTTCAATATATAAAATGTTGAGTTTAAATTTAAGTTACTTAATGTTAAATTGAATTCTTTATTTAAAAGTAAAATTTATAGACAATAATATGTGTTTCATCTATTATTTATTTTACTAATTCTTTTTTTCTTTTATTTTGTTTTTATGCATCTTTAATTAAAAATTATTTTATTTTTTCTTTAATTAAAGTTTACTGCTACATTATTTCTTTCAACTTTTTTATTTTACTAATTTCTTTCTTCTTTTATTTTGGCTATTTTTGTGTCTTTAATTAAAGTTACTTTATTTTACTAACATCCTTTTTGATATTTATGTATTTTTCTCAATTTTAAAAAATATTCTTCTTATATACACGGTAATAATAGATATATATATATATATATATTATTTTTATCATATATATAAATGGTAATATTTAACTTGAAATTACATTTTGATTTTTACCATTTATACACGCAGTAGTTTAAATAATATTCCTTTATTTGTCATTTTCTTTTCTTTTTTTACTTTTATTTTTAAAAGTCTAATGTATTTGCTAATTCAATTATTTTTACTCTCTTAATTAAAATATTTTATTGTCATATTTATTAATTTTGTTGTCCTAAAATTGGCAACTGTTTTTTCAACAGCTTGCCACTTGGCTTAACCATATTGCAAACTACTCTACTTTATTATCTATATTATATTAAAAACGTGAGACCCTTAGAAATATTATTTGAATTTTTTACCCTTCATTAAAATACTCTGTTTTAAACAAAATTATTTTTTCACTATTTTTCTTAATTTATTATTTTATATTTTATTTATGTCGTTTCAAGATTCAGTTTTGAATTAGAATTTCTTTATATTTAGAATTCACTCTTGATTTAAGACTATTATATATAAATAATTTACTAGGCTATGAACAAAAAAGAAAAAATATTATTATTATTTTAATATTTAAGACTTTAAATTAACTAAAATTTTGATTATCAAATATTTTGTTAATAAAAATATGTAATATAGCAAATTTAAAAAGAAAAAGAGTAATTAAAATTAGGTTGAAACATTAAACTACTCCTTTTATATTTAGGAATTTATTTTTAAATTAATTTTTAATCAATTAATTATTTAACTCCTAACTATTCAACTCCACATTATTACTTTATGTATTCATAATCTATTAATATATCTCTATATTATAAGTAATTGAATTGATTTTCTCATTTTGACTGTTCATAATAAATTAAATTGTTGCATCAAATTAATAACTTTTGTTTAGTTTTATTTATATGAATATTGTTTTTGTTTTAATGGCAAAGTACTATTTACATATAATTTTTATATTAACACAACACATACATGCAACACACGTACATTGAACTAGCATATATAAATATGATATGTAAATGGTAATCCCCCCACACACACTCGAGTAAAGGACTAGTGCAAATTAACTGATAACAATATTTTCTTCTACCAAATACAACCAACCAAAAAAACAAAGAAGCAAAAAAGGTCACTCATTTTTTAAAACATTTTCCATCACTCTACACCTTTTTTTTAACACTTTATTTCGAAATGTAGGAACATGATACTTTTTGTACAGGTGAGGTAACATAGTCAAGATTATCAAAGCTTTGTTCATTACAAGGTTTGAGCTTAATACACAAAATGCTAGATAGTGCCAACGACTGCGCTGTTCTTTAGGATATTATGATACAACATGCATGACAGGGAGGGAGTATAATAGGAAAATACTGTAATACTTTTAGATCAGGAACCACATCGAACTAGTTAGAAGGAAGAGATACGACCAGTAAAGTGATGTGTATAAAATTCTATGTAGGTAGGGCTGTGTAAAATATACCCAATGTGGTCCGACCCCGCTCCAGACTTCACACGTGGCGAGAACTTTGTGCACGACTTCAATACGTATTCTTCGCCTTGGTAATCAAAGATCATCAAAGCTTTTATACAAAAGTACGTGAGTTGTTGTCACCATTTGGGGGTGTATTTACACAGCTGATGCGGATTTTGATTTCTGACGGGGAGGAACATGAAGGCATGCCTTCATTGTGTCATATGCAGTGAAGCCGATTGCCACTGAGGGAACAATCTGCCAACAAAACCAAAAGCAGTTTTGATGAGTTACTCAAGAAATCTAGCAACATAAAATATGGTACAGCTCTAACTAATACTAGACAGTAGATCTCATCCTTCTTGAAATGATAATTTGCACTATGCTCTTTGTCAAATGCTGAGATACGATTACTCTTTTGCTACCTATAGATGCAACAAGAACAAATCAAATTTATTCATGCTAGGAATTTGGCTCCTCGACAGGAAGTGTGACTTCTCTCCGGAAACATACTTGAGGCAGAAAAAAGTTTCTGCTGAACATACTTCTTGTGGTGTAAAAGGAGATTGATGTCCAATAATCCAGTGATCATGAAAATATCCTTACCTCTTTTCACCCCATTTCAGCTCGGCGTTTCCACTCAGCAGGATAAAGAAGTAAATCATAACATGAGATAACTGAGGAAAATGGACCAAGATAATCTTTATTTTTTGAAGAGTGGCGAACTGACAAGGATGGTTAATTAAACTTCAGGTCATGCAGAATAATTGTCAAGAGAGAATTGTTAAATGAGATATATAATACAAACCAAATGCCATATCTTGATGTTTCTATACTATTTGAGATCAAGTATAAATGACTAACTGACTTTGTTTTTCAAATGTTAAGGGTTATTCTGTATAAAAAGTTAAGTGTCAAGACATACCCTAAACTACTACTTTTTTTTGGTTCCATAGCTAAACTATTGGGAGTGTGAGAAACACCTATAACTAATAAGTTTGAAAAACACACCTCAAATAATATGTGATGGTATGTGTATTACACTATTTTTTTTTAATAAAAGAAAAACATAATTGCCACGTGGGAAAAAAATGCATTGTGGCAAAATTTCAAAATTTAAAAAGTGAAGTGTCAAAAGCACACCTAAACTATCTCCTTTTTTTAAATTTCACACCTAAACTATTGAGAGTGTGAGAAACACACCTAAACTATCACTTATAAGTTCGAGAAACACATCTCAAATAATGTGTTGGTGTGCATATTACTCTTTTTTTCAAAAAGAGTCACATAAATTTCTAAATGAAAAACAATTCACAGTGGGGTTAGGGATAGTGGAGGGTTGTTCATTTTCAAGAAGGGGTTGAGATGAAGAAGGAATCTAAAGAGCTATCATGGTGTTAGTCCAAAGATGGAAAATTGAAGATTTGTAAAGTGAATGTTCAGGGGAAAGAGTTACCTTTTTTGTTGAAGATTTTAGATGCAACATTGATTAACTTTCATTATTGTGTTGATTGTGATAAAAAAAACTTTGGATGTTAGGTGATTTTTTCCTTCATACTTAGTACAACAACATACACAGTAAAATCCCACTAGATGAGGGGTATTATCTGATATTTTTTCCCTTTATACTTGGTAATATTATCTAATATGAATTATTAAAAGTAAGCAATTTAAATGCTCATCATGTGGCATTTTTCCACGTAGCAATTTGTTTTTTCAAAAAGACTGTAATATACACACATCACATTACTTGAAGTGTGCTTCTCAAAGAGTAATAGTGTAGGTGTGTTTCTCAAACTTAGAGTAATAGTGTAGGTGTGTTTCTCACACTCTCAATAATTTAGGTGTGGAGCTCAAAAAAGAGATAGTTTAGGTGTGTTTTGACTTCACTATTTAAAAACGTGCCAACCAGGAAAAAAATAGAAAGTGGATGAAAATTCAAGCTAGATGCGCCTAAGTGTGTGAGTCTACACATTTGTCCAGTCATCATTGAGGTGTGTTTTTCATACTAATGAATGATAGTTTAGGTGTTTTTGTCACACTCTCAACAGTTTAGATATGAAACTCCAAAAAAGTGATATTTTAGATGTGTTTTTTACACTTAACTCTAGATGAACAAAATGATATCACAAGTTAGTTAACAATTGGGAATTTTACACATCTATTCTGAAGCTCATTTAGTATCTAAACCCACTGAAGTGTCATGAAAGGGAACACCTTTATGCTTGTCCCTACAAATAGTAAAGTAATTTGCATTGTGCTCTAATTCCACAACAAACATAATAAAGCTAAATATTGTTAGCAAACGTAAAAAGTAAATACATTGCTTTATCAATTTTTCCCCATTAGAAGTGTCACATTCATTATTAACTTTATGATCCTTTCAACGAACGTGCAGTAAGTATTTGTCACAGCACTATAATTGGATAAACTTGGTTGTTTTAACCACAAGATTATTGCTTTTGCTTTGCTATTCACTATTTTTTCCCATTTATCAGTTAATCAACATTCAAGTTCCCGAAAAATATTTCCACTTAAGTTTAACCCATCCCCCAAATGAAGTGTGCCAAAATGTGTATTATGGGCAAGACATATAGGATTCAACATTGGGTCAACTAGAAATTCTTTAAAGAACAAGTTATGAAATGAAGTTGTAGTGAAAAAGGCTACTATCAAACCGAACCTTTTACCTTCATATAATTAACACTAAGCCCTGCAAACAATTGTCTCCAACCTTGATTACGAACAATTGAAGCAAGTCCATCAAATGTGTTCCTATATCTGGCTCTGTCCTGCAATGAAGGTTGCAGATGCTCTACCTGGATTAAAAATATTTTCATAGATTATTAATTCATATGCACAAAGTGACATGCTCAAAATATGTGAAAAACTAACTATATTTATCAGTGGAAGTGCTAGTGCACAATATTTACTTCTTTTGTTCCAATTTATGCCACACCTTTGAAGTCCGATTCAAAAAGAGTGACACCTTTGTATATTTGAAAATAATTCAACTTTAAACTTCCCAATTTTACTCTTAACGAAATGATATTATAGCCACACAAATGTCAAGACATGTATAAGACTACAAGTTATCTGATGTGCCGCCAAAATACGGCACTTTTGGTGCTTTAAACTTAGAATTTTGTGTGTTCTCGAAGAGATGTTAGTAGGTTTGATGTGTTTTTGTGTTGATTTTGCAGGATTTCAGGAATCGAGATGTTTTTGGGCCAAGTTATGTAGATGGCAGAATTTTGAGGAGTTATGAGACCTTCTACGGTCCGTGGTTCATTCCACGAGCTGTAGATGGGTTTCGCGGGTCAGATCCAGTGAAAGACTAATTTTCGGAGGTTGGATATACATGTTACCAAATAGGGCATAGACCATCTTATGACCCCATATACTTGTCTGTGTTCTGAGGATCAGAAAATATGCATAAGTGTTGAACCATTACCAGACGAAGGCTCCCACGGGTCGTAAATCAAGTGATGGGTTGTACATCATCAGTTCGTGCCTTGAGGATCTGAGAGTTTGAAGAATTGCTGACGAGATACCAGACGAGACCCTTTATGGGCCGTAAGTCAAAAGACGGTCCGTAGGTAGGTTCATACATGTGAAGACAGATTTTTAGTAGTACAGTCTACGAAGGCCAGTCACGGGCCGTGATTTCATCTACGGACCGTAACTCCATTCATCTGAGTTCCCGATTCCAGTTTTCCTATTTCGTTTAAGATTTGGTTTCTACTTATTATAAATAGATTTTTAGGTTTTTTTAGACAAAGAACAGTTAGAACGTCCATAACTCATTACTTGTGATTACAACTTTGATCTTGTGGATTACTTTTGACATTACTTTCGGGTTATAACATCGTGATTTTCGTGAAGATTTCGAATTTCTTGTTCTTCAATTCATCATTGTAAGTGTTTAATTATGCAAATTCATAACATGATTTCTTCATCTACAACGAACATGAGTAGCTAAATCCACAACTAAGGTTGTGAGAACCATGAAGAACTAACAAAGTAAACTCCGGATAACTCGTAATCCTTGGAAAGTGTGCATGCATATATTATTTATCTCTTCGCTATGAATGCTTTTTAACGGGTGCACACGTTACAACTCGCCTAATTCTTATTTACTGGATCAAGGGTAATGAATAGGAAAAGGGATAGAATAACAGGATTCAACGTGATTACACTCGTCTAATCAACTTGAACGGATCAAGGGATGGTTGCACTGGGACAAGATAAGGGTTGGTAACGCAACACCAAGGGATGGATCAAATCATGTGGTGAAATTTGCCTAGTGCCTAGATCAAAGGATTAGGTGAACATAACTTACTAATTTTTCATGCTACACACTAGAAAAGGTTACAGTTATCTGGTTACACTGAATTAGGAATTCATGGAGAACAAAATACCCTGTTACTTTTCTCACTGATTTCACAACACTTGCACTTGACTATTTGGTTTGAGGTTAGGTTTAATTTTTGCATTTTATCAAAAAAAAAACCTTTGGTAAATAAGTAGATTAATTCATCCTAATTGCTTTAATTACTCCAAGTCTAGACCTTATTCCTCGTGGGATCGACCCTAACCATTGTTAGGTTCTATATTTGAACAGTGACCGCTTATACCTTAATTGGGAAGTGTAGTTTGGGTGTGATCAGTATCTAATCAAACAGGTACAAATGAAACGGGAGTATATTTTAGTAAGGCTTCCATGGAGGGTTTAGTACGATCGAACACAAGTTAGTCACTCAAATACTGATGGAGTTCCAGAAGAACAGATGATGCACTAAAATACTAGTTACTCCATTCAGGATATAGAATGGACATGAACTGAAACTACAGGATGGCCTGACAAACCAGAATTAATATGCACCGACACTGGACTAATGCAGGCATATATTCAATCAACACAAAGGGGTCGTTTGGTAGAGTGTATAAGAATAATGCTAAATAGAGTGTATTAATAATACTTGCATTGGTAATGCATGTATTAGTTATGCTTGCATTAATTAAACATAAAATATTTTTATGCATTGTTTGGTTTGATGCATTAAAAATAGCATGCATTGCATAAAGAAATTTATGGTGGAGAAGATGTAAAAAAAAGCTTTTGAGGGGCAATTGAGTCTTTAATCATGCTAATGCATGCATTAAAACCATTGCATTAATAATACCTAGAAATCCATGTTATTAGTAATACATAATAGAGCTTGCATTAGTTATACATAAGTTGATAAAGAGTATCAAACAAGGTACTAGTAACACACAAAGATAATGCATGTGTTATTTTTCTTAATACACTCTACCAAACGACCTCAAAGTGTATAGAGGTTATGTTAAGTTATGCCATGCCTGAGGATGATACCTGCATCTGCCTCCTAACCACATCCAATGGATATGTAAATGTCTGACCCAATAAACCAGCTGTAGCTCCACATGAGAGACGCATCAAAATGGAGGATTGCTGCTCTTCGGGAACATGCCTCTTTAGCTCCTCATAAACGTAAAACTTCAGTCCAGCATAAGGAAGAATACCAATAAGGGTGGGCCCTGCTCCAAATAAAAATTGAGTCATTTGTGCATCATCAATATTTATAAAGAATTAAAACCATAAACCATTTATGCAAAGACCTAGGCAATGCTTGTACAATTATGGACATCAAGACACACAAATTGTAAAAGTTAGGAGGCATGGCAGATTTTAGAAATGAGAGACATTACTCTAAACATTCACAAAAAAGAACAATTGAACTTACACTTTTATTAAGATTGCCTTTTTTATTTTGGAGTTCTATTAGATTCTGTCCATTTTCCTAATTTAGAACTGTTTTTTCCCTTTTTAATTTCTTTTTGAATTTCATACTAATTTTTAAGGTACCTAGGACTCTCTTGTATTGTTATAAGATCCCAAATTTATCAAAATACAATCTTTTCTGCTTTGAGTCCACCTGTTTCGAGCTTTAACGAAATTTCAGCTCATACTCAATCAAGCTAAAACATGACATAGGAGGATTAAACAGTTAACACAATAATCACGGTTCATCAGTTTCGGCAATTTTCCAACATTATACCAAAGATAAAAGATATAAAGTACTTGAAACAACATAAAACCCAAAATTAATTGTCTAAATTTGATATGAAAGTCTTCTCATCCTGTTTGATTGAGGAAGTAATTTCAAGGGATTTTGACCTTATGATATTTCAAAATTTTCATTTATTGCAAAAACAATTCATAAACATTCTGTTAATTTTGCATTCCGGTAAAAAAAAAAAAATAATAACTACAAATAAAAAATGAAATTAGGAGGTAGAGTAGGGTTGGTCTTTTCTGCAATTACAGAAGTACCAAGTATGGTTTCATGAGTTGATGCCATCAATGCAACAACTTCGATAAAAAAGAACAGTTTGATGCATTGACAAAAATAAAATAATCAAAGAACAAAAAAATGACCAATGCTGGTAGCAAACTCAAGTTTGACAAGACTATGCAAATAAAAATTTGGTGCCTATGGCTATCTGCTACGAAATTTACTTTTAATACATATACAACATAGCACAACATGCTTCATAAAGTTAGGTCCTTCATGTTTTTAAAGTTTTATGACCCAATTAATTGCAGATGAGTCAATTAGGCAGTAAAAGTTCATTATTATATATGAACCAATAAATACTTACCTACACCTCGATAAAGTGCACAGAGTCCTCCTTCCCTGTAGACAGCCTGTAGGACATTTTTAGTGCCACTATATTGAGGATGAACATGAGTTGGTCTACTGCCATTCCCCAAATTTCCTCGTGTGTCCTTGACCTAAAGAAAGATAAAGGTAGAAAATAAACATGGATGATAGGCATCCAAACAGTTTAATGCCGTGAAAATAGATAGTGTATGCCAACAATCAAAGGGTAAAGTTTACAATTGTTTGATTCGGTGAACCTACATGAAACTGAGAATTAGAGAATATAGAACCATTTGTAAATATCTGAAGTGCAAAAGTAATATATTTGGAGGGACTCTGGCATATACAAGATACAAACAGAATGGTCAAGTTGGAGCATACAAGCAGTGTAGATTCTTTTTAACCTAATTCTTGAATCAATCAAAACAATAATTTCTAAATCTGCTTTATCTAAAAGACAAGCTCGAGCAGAAAACTGATACCAGGATGCAAATTTTATTAAATGATGCAGCAGGATAGAGTTCCACAAAGGATCTAATGTATCAAATTAACCAGGAAAGAAATCCTCAGTTGTGGAGTAAATTGAGAGAGATGGAGAAAGAGAAGGGACAGATCATTCCTCCATCATATATGAGTTTACATGAGTGTTTAAAAAGTAGGGTATCTTACCTATGATAGTTTACACATCTTAATGAAATAATAAGGTACATTGCCATTTTGATGGAAGTCAAAAATCAGATACAACTATTCATCCTACGAAAGCAAGGCAATTGGTGAGTGCAGCTAATCAGATCAATTTCCAACTTTGCCAGGGTGTGTCAATGGAAAAATTCAATAGGCAAAGCACAAACCTAGCTATTGCAAAATAGTAGAACTGTCAAATGCAATCAGACATGTAAGAGAAAAGAAAGAAAAATAAATGTATTTTAACAAATTAAGCACCTGATAAGCCAGTTTGGTCCGGGCCAAATCAAGGGGATATGTACATAAAACTGCAGTTCCTCCGGACGCTGAGCCAGCCAAAAGATCTACAACAGGTCCTGTTCCTAACACAGAGTAATTATTCAATATCCATCCTCGATACCGCTCATAGGTCATGTAGTGAAGGGCAGCATATGGGACTATTCTGAGAACACTTGCTCCATTTCCTCTGCAATATGTCATGTCATGAATAACAAATACTTCCACAACAAACACTAGGTTTTAAACAATAAAATCTAAATTTACTTGTAAAACCCAATAATGCCTTCATTCTTCAGAAGCTTCTTTAGAGATTGGTAAACTCCAAGAGAATGATATCCATCACTTCTTGTCTATAAGAATTAAGAAGAAGAGCGAGCAGGAGGAAGTTAGGAATGTCATAATGAACTTAAACTGAATCAAAGGCATCAAATTACAGGATTAAGTAGCCATGTGAAGAACGTAAAGAAAAAAAATATATACAATGAGCATCTGGAACATGCGAACAAGTGGAAACACAAGAAGCCAACCGAGGATAGAAAACAACTGGATAAGTTGATGATACAAAGATTTCAATCAATTTCAGAAAACAAACAAAACTAATAATTAGAGAAACTGCAAACAAAAATTTTCCTCAGAAGCCATGTAACTAGAACGGTGTAACTACTTTTCATTCGTCCAATGGATAAATACTCCAAGCAGACTAATTTTTTTCAGCCTAGAGATGATCAACAGAAAATGCCTATGCATAATACTAAAATATACATATATGTCAATTCTTTTTTGGATCGACTAAAAAGGAAAGTGAGTCATATAAACAGGGAGAAGAGTATACAACTAAAAAAAATCATTCAGTTTGTCTAGACCAGTTTATATGGGCACAAACAATATATACTAAATAAAACAGACTCTCTGTTCCTTTTTCACCTGCAAAAGTATTTTGACACGCTCCAATGGGGCAACTGCAGTTTTAGCAAATGCACCAGCAGCTCCTCCAGCAATCAGCTCCTTCACATATATGGGCAAACCATCAAAAACTGAAACTTCTCTATGAACAGCAGAAGAGCCATCAACTAACCCTGCCACATTTGTGGACAAAGAAGTCCCTTGTGTCGAAGAACTCATCATCAAAGTTACCAAAACACAAACCGAACAACTTACTATCCACCTTGTAGATTATAAAACTCCTTGTCCCACCTATCTCTTGGGATACAAAAGGGTAAAACCTTCTGCTCAAACGGGTAAATCAATGGCTTGAGAACAACCGGAATCAGACACCGTACGTTCACAAGCCTACCTTCTTTGTCACCAATTACTACAAGTATCATGAAACAGATGCAAAGAAAAATTGAACAACACAAGGCTAACAAGATCCAAACTGAAATAATAATACTTCTTTCAATACAAAAGTTCAATATGACCAAATATCCCCAATCCAAGAATACCCAGAAACAATAAATTGAAAAATCTAAAGGCAATAGATAAAGTCAATACTCCTTTTGATATAAACAATGGATCTATTCCAAGATAACGCATAAGAAAAGCGCATAAATGTATGGATAACACAAGAAACAAATTGAGTTTCCGCAGAATCTTTTATTTTTTCTGATTCTTGAAGTTAACGTTTTCAATTGACTCGTCCCCAGATTCGTTTCCTCCCTAGTTCTTGGAAGGCTGATGAATTGCGAATGTGGGGACTGGTCAAATTCGGTTTCTCTCATCTCATGTAATTCTATATAAAATGCCTGAGTTGGGTCCGGGACACGTATGACTAACTAGTGGCGAAACGGCTCCATCTTATTTTTCTTTCCTAATTGTGATTTTTCATTCTCAATTTATATGATCTAAATAAATTTAAAGAGTTAATAATTTTAATATATTTTTATAATTTTTTTAATTATTTAAATTTATAATATTTTTAAGTAGTTTTTAAATAATATATATTATTTTATTCGTCTGAATTTATATGGTCTTAATAGAATTTTGAGAATTAATCAAAAATTTTATATGTTTTTTAAGTATTTAAAATTATCGATTATTATAGTCACAAAAATCCGTGTCAGTACGGGCTCAACACATTTTTTTATCTCAATTTATATGATATTAGTAGATATTTTATATTCTTTTTTTAAGTGTTAATTATTATGACTTATATATATTTTATATTATTTTTAAATAATTTATTTTGTTCCAAATTCTGTTGCACATATAAAATTTTGAGAATCAATCAAAATTTATATTTATTTTTTTAAATATTTTAAATTGTTAATAGCTGAAGCAACTAAAAAATGACTTATTAGGAATAATATTGTAAAATCAAAAAGTTGAAGCAGACACATAAATCGACAATTGCTTTTAAAACAAATAATTTACCACGAGTAATTTTGTAATTTCATGGGTGAAGTAGATGAAGAGATAATTAATAGGTAATTAGCAGTTACTTTTGGGAAAAATAATTAATTAGAGGCAATATTGTAAATTCCTAGCTACAATAATTGAAGAAATAATTAATAGAAATGACATAGTAAAATTTAGTAAACACATAAATAATTACCATAATACTAAGCAGATACATTAATAATCACATATCTATTTCAAAATCACATATCTATTTCAAATAGCTGAGGCAGACGTGATCGGCCAAACCATATTGTTGGCAAGGAGGTCGTGGCTCAACTGTACATAATGATAGAATCTGTGGGATATCTCCCTCCGAAAATTAAACTATGCTAACGTCAATTACACGTATAAGTTATTGAATTTCTTTGATACAAAAGAAATTGCAAGTACAATTATGACAAAGCTGATTTAACAATTGCTTTACGTGGCATATTTATATTTGAGGTGATTTATTTTTGTATTTTTTTCCTTTAAGACTATCTAGTTAAGAGGAGTCAAAATCTATTTGATTTAATTTACTAGATTTGTAATTTATATAGTTACATTTTTTTGATCGATTTTATTAATTTTTTTAGGGTCAAATTTGGACTATTAGGACTTGAATTTCTCTTTTGGGTGGAGGATCTTTAGTAATGGTGACTTTTTCATCTTTCCACGGATAGATACATATGCCCAATACTCATACTAAACTTATAAAATTTGAATTGTATATAGAATAAGCTCCTAAATAAGATACAAATAATGAAATCGTATTTTGCGCACTTATCCTAAAAAAAAAAAAGAAAAATAGAAGCACATGACGCCATTAGCAATATTTTACTTACTGAATGGCTCTGTTTTTTTCTTCTTTTAGGAAATTGGTTCTCTTGGCCTCTTACCATTAGAATAGGAAAAAATGTTTTTTTTCAGAGTTTTTACAATTAAAAATAAAAGTTTTTGTTAAAAAGGTTATAAATTTTATAAAGAGCTAAGAAAATTATTTCTTCGCATTTGATCATTTAGGGTGCATTTAGTAGGGAGAAATTTTTTTTTTATTTTTTAATGTTTGATTAGATAAAAATTTTAAAAAATATCTTTTTTAGGAAAATAAATTTATTAAAAATAAGAAAAATAACTTCTTTAATGAGAAGTAGGTAAACAAATTCTATAAATGACATTCTATTTTTGATATATCCTCTCCCCTACCTAACACTCCCAATCCCTACCCCTTGAACACCCCACCACCGCCACCCTCCAGGCCCAACACCCCACTCTTTCTACCTTTATAATTTTTTGCTAGATTACATATACATATTTCTGAAATAATTTTTTTTTGCTTAGTTAAAACATACTAAAAATCAAGTAATAAATCAATTTGTTTTCGTACCAAACACGCCCTTCATGTCTTTGAGTTGCATAACTTTATAAATTATGGTTGAACCTACAGTAGAATAGGCCAAAAGGTAAGATTAATTAAATGCGCACAATATGATGCGTGAGCTTTTAAAAATAAACCCGTCTTAATTTTATAAGTAGATTAAACTCACAACACATGTTTTGCGTCAACATCATATCTAAGAGTGTCAAGATTTAAAATTTATGCAAGTTGACATAAAATAAGATTTTGTTTCTTCTTCTTCGAGAAGTTTCAACAATGATACGCTGAATCTACGTTCGAGGAATCTCTCTTTCTAGCATTTTTATCAACATTGAACTTGTCGGAATATTAAATTATGAGTTCAATTAATAACAAATTTATTTAAAGTAGGTTTAGATAAAATTCGTCTCTGAAAAGCTACACCCGCCTCACATAAAAATGCTTAATTTTATCATATGCAGTGTGATTGATTGAAAAAAATTAGAGGGAAAGATTTAATTGTTCAAAGAAAAGGGTAATATCAGAAAAAGCAAAACATATATAAATAATAGTAAAAGGTGCTCAGGCATTGTCCGAGTCCACTAAATATGTTTGATTATTTTTACACTCTTATTCGTATAACTAAATTTGAATTTAAAATATGATATTACATTCACTTTAATTTGTTTGTCCTTAGAATGGGGTGGGTGTGGGGGTGGGGTGGGGGGTGGGTGGGGGTGGAGGCAGCTCAAGCATGCAGAACGACGAAGAGCTGTATGCTTTGGAAGATTGTGATTGGTCAGGAGCAGGCAACTCAAGCACAAAGGACGACGAAGAGCTGCCTACTTTGGAAGGTTGTAGTTGGTCAGACTCACACTTATTGATTATTTTTACATTCTTATTCGTATAACTAAATTTGAATTTAAAATATGGTATCTCATTTTATATGACTTAAAATAATTGATCTGGGTGAGATAGTAAAATTACAGTTGGAAAAACGTTTCATTAGGGGTAATATTGTAAAATTACAGTCAAAGCAGTTAAAGAATTGTCTGCTTTGGAAGATTGTGGTTGGTCAGACTCACACTTATTAATTATTTTTACATTCTTATTCGTATAACTAAATTTGAATTTGAAATATGATATCTCAGTTTACATGACTTAAAATAATTGATCGGGGCAAGATAGTAAAATCACAGTTGAAACAGTTGCAAAAATGAGATAGTAAAATCACAGTTGAAACAATTGGAAAAATGTCTCATTGGGGGTAATATTGTAAAATTATAGTCGAAGCAGTTAAAGAAATATAATTAAGCAGCTCAAGCAGACAGGACGACGGAGAGTTGTCTACTTTGGAAGGTTGTGGTTGGTCAGGATCAGGAGCAAGCAACTCAAGTAGGTAGGAGGACGAAACTGTTTGTTTGGGTTAGACTGACACTTATATATATAGATTAGTAAAAGTTGTTTGGGCGTTGCCCGAGCCTACTAAATATGTTTGATTATTTTTACACTCTTGTTCGTATAATTAAATTTGAATTTAAAATATGATATTTCATTCATTTTAATTTGTTTGTCCTTGGTATGTGTCGCGCCCCATTTTCGAACTTGGTTGAAGAAGTTTGCAACATCATGTGGCAACACTCTCTGGTTTTTGAAAAACTATGTTTAGAGTCGCCACTTAATTTTAAGAAAAATATTAGGAAACCAATTTGAAAAATGTAAATGTAGACTTTGTTTTGATTTGTGAAACCAGTACAATTCTAGGTAAAGGGTTTTGGTTACTCGAGGGGAAGGTGTTTGGCATCCCTTAGAGCCTATTCAAACATAGTCCTTAAACTTAACTTAGGAAAAATGATTAGTGATAAATTTTCATTTATTTTCTTAAAATTAACGATAAGAAAAATCTTGATTAATTTGAGTAAAAAAAAAAAGAAGCAAAATACAAGGTATGTCATACATATTGTCTATAATATTTGTGAAAAGCTTTAATAATAGAGAAAAATTAATAAATGACAATCTAGAATTATGTTATTACTAATAATGACAATAGAATCAAAATTTCAAGTCATTGCAAGATTT
>JBCEWC010011762.1:0-16409 GCA_038996855.1 Solanum aculeatissimum | reverse complement strand
ACCGATGATGAGTGTAATGGTGCTATGATGGCTTGATCGAGGGTCTTCGGGTCCTCTTTCGCCATGTCACATCTAGGTCCCCCTACCCGAGTCGTGACACTAACGCTAGAAATGACTTCGTCGTAATTTTTAAAGCTCCCTAAATTATTTTGAATATTTGAGTCCTGAAAGAGGAAAAACACCTCTTCGGATGAGTCAATATTCAACTTCTAATTTTCCTACGAGAGTCTACATATAGAATTATATTTAAAATCTAGACATTTTAAACCTGACATTTAAAATTTAACTATAAAAGAAAACAATATATGTATATAAAAGAAAGACAAACTATTCCCCAAGAATCACCGGTTGTCATCACAAACTATTATAATGACTTTCAATACCAACTTGATTCATGTATACTGTTTGATAATATTTGCTTTTCTCTTCACCAGTCCAACTATATGTGTTGATGGTATTGGTGACGGACTTTTACCCGCCCTATTTGTGTTTGGTGATTCGATTTTAGATTCGGGAAATAACAATTACATCAATACTACTACTCAATTCCAAGCTAACTGGCTGCCTTATGGTGAAACATTCTTCAAGTCTCCAACTGGTAGACCTTGTGATGGGCGCCTCATATCCGATTTTATTGGTAATCAATGAGCTATTACTCAATCCTCGACATTTTTATCCTTAATTAACTGTCAAGAACTAATTAGTTTTTATTCTTTGAAGCGGAATTCGCTAACTTGCCATTAATTCCGGCATATTTTGAAATTGGGACCGATAAATTTCTTCATGGGGTGAACTTTGCTTCCAGTGGCTCAGGTTGTTTAGTAGAAACCAATCGTGGTATTGTAAGTAAACTTTTTTTTCTTTTCTTTTTAAATGGTTTTCTTTTTAATATTATATTAAACTATCTTTTATATTAATTTGCAGGTCATAGATCTTTGGACGCAGTTGACGCATTTCAATGAAGTGGTTCAATTGTTGGAGAAAATATTAGGGTCACAACAGTCTCAACAACTCCTCACTGATGCTGTATACATGTTTAGCACCGGAAGTAACGATTATGCTTTTCCTTACCTTACTAATCCTACTAAGTTTCCGTTTCCTAAGGAACAATTTTCAGAGATGGTATTGGGTAATTTTACTGCTGTTTTACAGGTAATAATCAGAGGTGGAGTTCTTTCTCATAATTTTACTGATTTTTAATTTGATGAACTTTGATTAAATATTGTAACAGGCAATTTACAATAAAGGAGGAAGAAAATTTAGTATATTTACATTGCCTCCTGAAGGTTGTTCCCCAGGTGGAAGGGCATTTAATGCTCAATTAGGAGGTAAGAGTGGTGAGTGCATGCAAGAACTGAGTGGACTACTGGAGATGCACAGCAATGCTCTTCCCAAAAAGCTCACACAATTACAACAAAATTTGAATGGATTTAACTATACATTATTTGATCTTTACAAACTCTTTACTGAAAGAATTGATAACCCTTCCAAATATGGTAAGTTTTATTTTATATTCACAATGTTGAATAGTTATGTTTCACATGATCAATCATAAGGGAATTTTTGTGCAGGTTTCAATGTATCAATAGAAGCATGTTGTGGGACAGGTGCGTTTAGAGGAATTAATAGTTGTGGAGGAAAGAGGCAAGTAAAAGAATATGAATTATGCAAAAATGTGGCAGATTATGTGTTCTTCGATGCCAGCCATCCAACAGAAGTAGCCAACCAGCAATTTGCTCAACTATTATGGAATGGAACGACAGATCTCATTGCACCTCACAATCTAAAATCTTTTTTTCAACTTTAATTTACTAGTGGAAAATTGTTCGAGACTCTTAGTAGCTCCGTTAGTTGCTTACAATAGCACTCATCCAATTAATGAGGATTTGATTTCTTACTTTGTGATCTCATTTTACTCTTCCCTTCCCCACCCCACATAAATAAATAGATCAGAAAAACGCTAAGTTCTCAGGCCACCTCATATAAAAAAAATATTCCTTCGATTTCATTTTACTTGAATCTATATCAAAAATAGATATTTTATTTTATTTGTTCATAGTAATAAATTCAAAGATATTTTTTCCCCATAATACCATAAGTATTAAGTAACTACATATAGTAGTAATAGTCAAATTTAAATCTCGTTATAAAGTATCCAAAATCTTATTTACAACTTTAGTATAGTAACTCAATATTGCATTTGGGTATGTATAATACTCAACTAAATGGAAAATCAGAATCTATATATATATCTCATCACCTTGTAATTCCCACTTTTCCCTTTCCCCATCCTTAACTAAAAAAAGGATTAAAAATAAAAAGGTTGGAATATTCCTCTCTTGCCACCTCATATTAAAGAATATTCTCGTCATTTTATTTTACTTGACCCCTTTGTTAAAAATAAATATTTTATTATACTCGTCCATTTAACAAATCAAGAGAATTTTTTTTTCATAGTAATCTTAGTATTATTACATAAAGTAGCTAGCAATAGTCAAATTTAAATCTAGTTTCAAAGCACCATTAATAAGACTAGTTTAGCGTACGTGTGTTGCACGTGTGTATCATGTCAACAACAAAAACAACAGCATACCAGTGGAATCCCATAAGAGGGGTCTGGGAAGGGTAGAATGTATGCAAACTTTACCACTATCTCATAGAGGTAGAGAGACAATTTCTGGGAATCCTCATCTCAAAAATCCATAAGCAGAATAAACTAGATATGAAAAAAAAAGAAAGGAAAAGAAAAGGAAACATAAAGAGTGACTAATAACGAAAAGCACATGATATAAATACGATACAATCAACATACATAGGACGAACAATGACAACCCACGATATAAAGACACGACAAATCCTACTACCCTACTATACCCCATGGCCAGACATCAACCTAACCCTACTAACCTATTAGCCTGCTACTCTAATTCGCGACCTCCACTCCTTCCTATCTAAGGTTATGTCCTCGGTGAGATCAAGTTTCATCATATCTTGCCCGATCACATCCCCCAATACTTCTTTGGTCTACCTCTACTCCTCCGTGTAACTCCTAAATCCAACCTCACGCACCTCATAACAAGAGCATCAGTACTTCTTCTCTGCACGTGTCCAAACCATCGCAGACTCGCTTCCCTCATCTTGTCAGCCACAGGGACCACCTTTAGCTTCTCCTGAATGGTCTCATTCCTAATCTTATCACTCCTGATATGTCCACATATCCATCTCAACATCCTCACCTTCGCGGCCTGCTTCTTCTCAGTTTTTTGATTGGCTAACACTCTACCCCATACATCATCGACGATCTAACCACCATCCCATAAAACTTACCTTTGAGTTTAGTTGGTATCATTTTATCATACAATACTCCATAGGCAAGCCTCTATTTCGTCCATGCTACCCCAATATAGTGTGTGACATCATCGTCTATATCACCACTACTTTGGATGATGGACCCAAGATATTTCAAGGTTTCTCTTTTGGGAATAGGTTGAGTGGCAAGCCTCACATCAATGTATGTTTCATCCCTCGCAACACTGAATTTGCACTTCAAGTATTCTATTTTGGTCCTGCTCAGTTTGAACCCTTTGGATTCCAAAGCATGTCTCCAAACCTCCAATCTATCATTAACTTTAGCGTGAGTCTCATCAATCAATAATATATCATCTGAAAATAGCATACACCATGGAACCTCCTCTTGAATAGAACGTGTCAGCTCATCCATCACAAAGGAAAACAGAAAAGGGCTCAACACAGTTCCTTGATGAAGTCCTGTCTCAACGGGAAAATACTCAGAGTCTCCTTCCACCATTCTTATCCGAGGTTGTGGCTTCGTCGTACATGTCTTTTATCACCCTAATATACACCATTGGAACACCTTTTACCTTTATACACCTTCATAGAACATCCCTTAGAACTTTGTCATAAGCCTTCTCGAGATCAATGAACACCATATGAAGGTTCTTCTTTCTTTCCCTATATTTCTCCTCTATACTCTGAACAAGATGAATTGCTTCAATAGTCGACCTCCCCAGCATGAATCCAAATTGATTCTCTGAAATAGAGACTCTTTTTCTCACCCTCATCTCTACCACTCTCTCTTAGACCTTCATAGTGTGGCTTAACAACTTGATACCCTTGTCATTATTACAGTTTTGAATATCACCCTTATTCTTGTACAATGGGAACCATTGTACTCCTCCTCCAATCATCGAGCATCTTGGCAGTCTTCATGATAGCATTGTTGTCTTAGCACTCGTCACCGCTATCTTCGCTTCTGTCTTTTCCATCTTATAGATCTCCTTAAGCCTTCGCTTTTCATCATCATCCGTACACTCTAACCACTTCATATAAGCAATCTTCTTATCTTTCACTTTGCCTTGGACTTCATCATTCCACCAATAATCTCCTTGACGTCTACCAAATATCCCTCTCGAAACCCCTAGTACCTCGGTAGCTACTTTTCGAATCCAACTAGCAGTAATATCCCACATATTTTTCACATCTCCGCGATTACTCCAAGCCTCTAAACTACTCAATTTTTCTTCCATCTATCATGAAAGGGCAAGAGTCAGGTCTTCCCGTCTAATCCTCGGTAAGACCTTAAAAGCCTTCTTCTTTTTTTCTCTCTTAATCACTAAATCCATCACTTGAAGTCTACGTAGAGTGGAAATATTTTCACTCAGAATAATCTTGCAATTCTTACAAAGGCTTTTATCGCCCCTTTGGAGAAGTAAGTAATCAATTTGAGTCTAGCTAACATACTACGAAAGGTAATCAAGTGATTTTCCCTCTTCGAGAAACATGAGTTAGCAATAACTAACTCAAAGTCTTTGGCAAAATCCAAGAGAGAGGTCCCACCTCCATTCCTCTCGCCAAAACCAAAGCCTCCATGAACATCTTCAAAACCACTCAAAGGCTTTGGCAAAATCCAAGAGAGACGTCCCACTTCTATTCCTCTCCCCAAAACTAAAGCCTTCATGAACATCTTCAAACCCACTAGTGGTTTCCCTGATATGCCCATTAAAGTCACCCCCAATGAAGATTTTTCTGTTTTTGGTAGGCCTCTCACAACCTCATCCAACACTTCCCAAAAGAGCTTTTTGACTTCCTCATCCAAGCCTACTTGAGGCGCATAGTACTAACTACATTCACTATATGCCTACCAATCATGAGTTTGATAGACATCATCCTATCATTAAACCTCCTAACCTCAACCACATAATTCCTAAGGTCCTCGTCTACTAGGATACCTGCACCATTTCTATCCCTAGAACCACTCGAGTACCATAACTTAAATCCATCTACGTCCCGAGCTTTCGTACCTACCCATCTGGTCTTCTGAACACATGCTATATTAATATGTCTCCTCTTAAGAAACTTCACTAGCTCTATGGATTTTCCTGTAAGTGATCATATATTCCATGGCCCTACCCTTATCTTAAATAAGCCCGTGCCCCCTCTTACCACCCCTACCCTTTACCTCCGACCCCAACCGATGACATGACCCTAGTCCATCATTAGATCCTGACGCCACTAAACTAAGAATTAATAACTCACTAAGCTACAAAGATCAAGAAGATACAATCTAGAGAAAACTATACAACCCCACACTACAGAACAGTAAAATATAAGGTAGACTACTAATCAAACAATCAGGTACAAATCAAGACGAATAAACGAGTAAAGACAACACAATATGATATGTAAGCTCGCAAAAAATATAAATTAAATTAAATACTATAAGTTTTGAGCATTCTTAATATTATCAAATGAGTATACATTTTTATAAATTATTCATTCGATGTTCAGAACCTACATTGAAGTCCAACTAATTCAAATTTCAATTGACAAACCTCATTCAGGAATAAAGCTTTCTATCAAAGTTTTTTTCCTTATCTAGCTTATACAATGCTAAGTAAATGGAACAATAATGAATTACCTTAAACATACATAGAACGTAAATATAATATAAAGGATATATTCTTTTAATAAGTGTATATTTCTATTTATTTTATTCGAGATCAAAATGATCATATTTTGTTAAAAAGGTAAATTTGAAAAACTATATTTCATTAAATATTTTTTTGAAATGCAATTTTTCACTATTCTTTAGAAAATATTGTCAAACAACATAATTTAAAAAATTGACACTTTGATTTTTTAGAAATATGAGAATAAAAAGATTAGTCTTTCAACTTCTTTGAGAGTAATAACACTTTGAATTAATAATTTGTTACTCAAATAATAAAAGAAAAAATCTCAAAGTGATTCATCCTATTGTACTTGAGAGTTAAAAAATAAAACTTTAGATTTTCTTATTATTACAATTAATTTGTAGAGCGTTGTTTAACTTCATAAATAAGCAAATAGTTGAGTTTTTTGTTGACCAACTTAGACGAAAAAATCTACAAATAAAGATCGATTAATCGTAAACTATTGAAAATATATATAACTTTCATAAGTGAAAGAAAAAAGATAATAAAATTGATCAATGCAACTTTTTACCAACCACGTTTTTGTTGAGATGCCTAAAATCTCCTTAATATTTTTTATTTAACTATATACTTTTTGTCACGATCTGAAAGCCCGGTGTGATGGCATTCACCTAACAATATAATAACAAAGCAGAAGATGACAATCTAATAAAATAGATAAGCGTAGGAAATCAAAATCTACAACCATTCCAGAACTAGTGTCACATGTACAGGCCTCTAATAATCAGAATATTCAAATGAAATGCAAATCTTAATGTCTAGTGTATATATATAAAGAGGATTTTAGACTTGATGATGTGGCACTCTATGTATCAGGATTCATATTTATTTTTTCTCTCAATTTTTTTAACCTTTTAATCTAATCTTGTCACTTAATTTGTCACGATCCGAAATCCAGGTGTGATGGCACTCACCTATTACACCAAGGTGAGTCAGCCCAAAACCCAACAACTTAGCAATAATAACAAAAGTGGAAGGTAACAGTTTATAGATAAACAGAAGGAAACAAGATACAACTATCTCAAGGATTGGTGGCACATGTACAAGCCTCAATATAGCGAATACTTAAATAAAATACAAGTCATCATGTCTAGTCCTCAAATAAAACAAAAAACATAGAAGTGGATCCTTGAAGGCCTGCTGAAAATATAAGCAGCTACTTCACAAGTAATCCGGGAAGCTCGGTCCAAGTAGCAGAATCTGAATCAGACGAAATCGGGCTCACAACGTACACACACGTGTAGAACCAAGGGTAAGTACCAAATACAATGGGAACTCAACAAGAGGATCTAAACAACAAGTAAAGCAATGAAGAACACATGAAACTCCTCAACATCCCAACCACATACCGCTGAACTACACACCTGCACTCAGGAAAGACATAGAACAAATATGATATACAAATCACAATAATAATTGTATCCTCATCATGTCTCAATATATGCAATTGATACTCAAATTTAATGATACATCATATAATCAGTTTTATAACAACTCATTCCATAATCATCAAAGCAGGAATGATAAAGGAAGATATGGATGCCATGGAATATGAAAAAATGCAATGCAATGTCAAATGATTGTGATGCAAAAATTTTCCATGATTACACATTAGCTAATAAATATATATCGTGATAGTGCCGAAACGAGTCTCGGCCTATGCCCCAAATATCATAGACCACGATAGTGTCGGAATGAGCCTCGGTCCCTGCCCCTAATATCATATACCAAGACAGTGTTGGAACTCGGCCTCTGCCCCAAATATCATATACCATGAATAGTGTTGGAAGGGGCCTAGACCCCTACTCTCCAAATATCCTTACTCATCTCTCAATTGTAGCCAACATGAGCATGAATGCACGATGAATGATGAATGCAATGTGCATAATCTCAATTATATCATAGAGTCAACATCATAATGCTTCCATAATATCATATTATCAACATCATCAATGCCTCAATGTCATCTTTATCTCAAACCATCAGTGCCTCAACATCAAGTCAATCTAAATCTCAATTGTAATTCAACAAAAGAAATCATCTCAATGTAGCATTAGGAAAATTCATGAGCTCACATATATTAAGACCCGCAACAAAGTTTATGAGTCAAGATATCACACATGAACATTTATCAATCCAAGTCTCATGATTAAACCTACGATGATGCAATCCAAGTCTCGTGATCAAACCTACGATGACAAAATCCAAGTCTCATGATCAAACCTATGATGACGCAATTTCAACTTCCAAAGTAACTAATTATAAACAAATAAGAGCATACAAGATTCAATCATACTTAACAAGAAGTTAGAAGTCCACTTGCCTTAACTAGTAGCCAAATTAAGATGTACCCTAAGTGTTCCCCCTCAAATTGACACCTGAAATGATACAATCTATTCAAATATAACATCACCATCACATAACGAGTCTATCGACACTAAAATTGATCAATTCGGGTAAAAAGGGCAAAATGGTCAAATATCTCAAGTTAGAAAAAGTCGTCAAAATCTGAAAAATTTTACATCAAAATGAGCTCCTCGTAATAAGGATCCCAACGGTGTAAACCAATTCGAAAATGGAGCTTGGATGAAGGAGAAATCATCAATTAAAGTGTAAGAATTAAAGTCCCAAAAATCCTCAAATTCCACCATTTAAATCCCAAAATTAAAAGTTAAAATAAAATATTAATCAATGTAAATCAATGCAATAGGTTGAAAAATAGTTATTCACTTACTTTGTCTTGAAAACTTATGAAATTTCTCTCTAAAACAAAGCTTGAAAGTGTAAAACTGGTGAAAAAAGGGCAAGTCCCGTCATTATAAAATCAGTTACTGCTTAGGGGATTTTTTTGCTCTGCGAACGCGGAGGCTAAGGCTGCTCAATACTCCGCGAACACTGAGAGGCTTCTGCGAACTCAAAGGCCAAGCTGCCTAGTACTCGGCGAACGTGGATCCTCTCCCACGAACGCGGAGAACAAATCCTCCTGCACCATATACAACAAAACAAGCTCAATCAAGTCATGCAATAAACACTCGGTATTTGTTTGGAACCTCATGAACACAAACCAAACATCTATTCTTACCAGAAATAGTGATCGAGACTCAACGGAAACATCAAAAATCGATTCAGAGGCTTCCACGACACATTTACCAATACAAGTCAAATAAACTACGTTAAAAAATAAAATACCAAAACTGCCCTTGGCAACTCCAAAAAATATGACGAAACAATTTTTAGCGTTACTTTCACCATTCAGAACTACTGAAACTCTCAGAATTTTGATTCGAGCTTCCGAACTCCAAATGTTGACTAAAGTCAAACTTTGATTTCGAAAACTACTAAAATCACAACTTTGGGTCCAAAAACTTCATTTTAACTCCGAATTCAGTTTTGCAAGTTCTCATAGACCAGTTTCGACATTTCAGAGCTGATGGAATTGACAGAATAAAATTTCCACACTCAAAACTCAAAACAACTCCAAAACTCAAAATTTTCAAACTTAGACCTTTAAAAACTCTTTCTTTTGTAAAACTCCAACTTTTTACAAGATTTTCAAAATTCGACTTTTCAGCTTAACCAAAAATGACTTGAAGCAACTTCTAGAAAAGAAAAAATAGTAATTTAGCTGAAATTTTCAAAAATGACCTTCAGGGTCATTACATAATTTATTTTTTGAAAGGATGTCATCCCATAACACCTTTTCATCTAAGAGTTATAACGTTTCCCTTAAACTTCAATAGTTGCAATTCTAAAACAAATGATGTACCCAATTTTATAATGTAAAAGGTGTATCAATTAAAAATTATGCCACTGATTTCAACAATCTTCCTCCTCCTCTTTTTTTTTATAAAGAATGTACCCAAACTAATTCAGTGTAAATTTTGAATGTTGCAACTTTGGGTGATGCGAGGTGCACTTCGACTTTGGGTTAGAAAATTGCACTTTAACGGGATTATGTTCTAACTTCTTGGGAGTATGTAGTACCTTTCATCTACCCGCGAGGTGCACATTCAAAAATTTTCAAATAATTAATTGGTGATGAATCTTCAAGAAGAAGAAGAAGAAGAAGAATGTAGACACTCTCACTCACGAAAGACAGTCAATCAATATACAAATACAAACCATATGTTTGCCTTTATTTTCACCACCCTAACTCTCAAATGACCTTTTTAGGATTACATTAGGACTTTTTCGACTTGTAACGTAGGCTTGGGCTAGGGTAGGGTACATTTAGGATCAAAGTGGTTGTTTTGCCCCTCCAAGATGTTACTTAGGCTTAGCCATGTACTTTTAGCCCCCCAAACTCTTATTGCTCCTTTTTCCACTTGTTTTTCCATTGGGCGTGTTTTTATTCAATCTCTTTCTTTCTTTTCTTTTTTGCTCTTTTGTTTTAGTCACGGTGACACCCGAATCTTTTTTTTTCTTTCATCACTTGACTTTTTTCATGCGTTAACTTTTCTCTGTTTTTCACAGTAACTACCCCTCAACTTAGGCTTTTGGCCTGGGTTGAGGTGCACAATGCCTTTTAGAGGACCAGGGTCAATATAAGCCACCCCTAATTTAGGCTTTTGGTCTGGGTTCAGGTTCACAATGTCCTTGGAGAGACCAGGACCAAAATAAAGATCTACAAATAGACAAGTATGGTGATTGGATGATTACAAAGAAAAAGGTACATTTTAGGCTCAACTTTTGATTCAAAGGGAACAATTTCATTTAGTTGGTCAAATTTAGGCTAAGTGACTTATCAAGAAAAAGGTTGAAGATTCCGTCCTAATCCAATCATTCAATATTTTTAGGGGGAATAACCATGTAAGTTCTAGCTTACAAGTACATTAATCGAACTAAAAAAATAATCTCACTACACATTGACATATCTCCTATACTATTAAATACTAACCAACAAAGTCATACTTCATTCATCAAGATGTCAACTACACAATATATACAATGCTTTACAAAAATCAACACAAGTTAGTCAGGATGGTATGCATGCCCATAGAAGCTTTTTGAAAATTTGTAATTTGAAGCATTTATTTCACAAAATATTATGGGTTACTATAGACTCCTACAAACACTTATATTTACAAAAACAACATAACCTAGGGATGTTAGTACTATTAGATAATACACTTTCAGAGAAAAGAAACATAGGAAGAAAAGCTCCTCAGGTTTCAGGAGGCCTCACTCCCCACCAAAATTTATGCATTATCCCCAATGCATGTCAAACCAGTGTATAAAATAAGGAGAGTGATCATACCTACGATGCCCTAGGCATCAGTAGTAGTGCACCTAATTACTCAAACTTCATCAAGTATCCTCATGCGTTGCCTCCAATGGAGCGCCTGATTTATTATCATAGCACATCATACCCAAAACTGCAATACATTTTTAGTTTGAGAATTTGGAACAATGTCACTAGGTAGTGCACCATTCTTCCTCTGATTCACTGCTGCTGAAATCTGTACCATTTATTTCTCTAAGTGTTTGATTGAGGTTAAATGTGACTCAACCACCTAATTCATTTTTGACACATCACTCCTCAGGTCTTTGACATCAATTTTCGTTGAATCTACCTTTTGGAGCACCTTCGTCACCATCTCCTCCAACCTTGAGTTGCTTGACCCTTTCCTAACCCTATCTCTATTTCTAAGATGTACATAAGAACCATTTCGATTAGTTTTATAGTTGACTCTTTCCTGCCAGTTTCCTTTATCATAGCACCTATTCTGTTGATAGTTCCAACTTTGGTTCCCAAAGTTGTAAGTTTAGAAACCCTTCTGATTATTCGCAAACTTGGCATCCTCATGAAATTCAAAGGCATGATCATCATACAAATTTTCATTGCCTATAGCCTTGACCTTTTCAAGCTCTCCAGATAATAAGTATTTGGTTAGTAAGTCCATTTGGGTCTTGATGTGAGCCATGTCTTAGTCTCGCTCCTATTCTCTCCAAATCTGCTCTGCTAACAACTTAAAGATGAGCCCAGTCTATCTGAATCTCTAGTCTACCAAGCCTGATTATTTTTTGAGACTTGATCAAGAATTTTTATGGCATCTTGGAAAGTCCTGGTCATGAACGGTTCTCCACGGGCTGCATCAACAATGGGTTTAATGACAAAATTGTCGGATCTATAAAATACCTCTTTCAGATGTTCATCCCTGAGGTTGTGGTTTCGGCACTGCTTCAATTTTTTGTGTAAACTCTCCCAAGTCTCATGTAGAGCCTCTGACAGTTTCTACTTGTGAGCATTTATTTTATCCTTGAGTTGCAATTTCTAGATGGTAAAAAGAACCTCTCCAAAAAGGATTCTTTTAACTTCCTCCAATATGTGATAGAATCATGTGGCAACTCGTTGGTCCAGTTCATTGCCTCCCCAGACAAAGACAATAGAAACAAGCGTAGGTGAATGACTGCTTGACTTACCCCCGGGAATCTCTGATGACTTACATGTGGCAATGAAGTTCATCAAGTGTTGGTTTGCATCCTCACTAGCTGCTCTGCTATATAAGCCCTTCAAATTCAACATTTATGGCATAGTGTTTGTGATCATGAACTTCATTCCGTGTGGAAGTGGGGGAAGTACTATAGCACCAGTAGCACCCGCACCATCCATGTCGTCATCATCATCATATGCTAAATTTATAGGTGTCTGATCTTATCCTTGCATTGCAGGCTGATGTGGTGGTGGAGGTATGACTCCCTGATTTAATATATTTTTGCCATCGTTATCGCGAGGTGGATTGTCACCTAACTCTCTTACTCTTTGTGTCGTAGGATCTTGTGCGTTCATCCTCCTAATAGATTTTTGCAGCTAAGGGTCGTAGGGAATCGATAATGCACCATTACTCTGGGTGTCTAGCATACAAAACTTGTTCCCTACATAGAAACAAACAAAAACAAAAGTATAATCAAGAAATAGAACTACAAATAAAAATAAAAAACTAGTAGATGATTTCAAAATCGTATTCCCCGACAATGACGCTATTTTTTATAATATTCAAACATACTCCTTTTACATAATATGGATGGTCGTTTGCAATATATTTACCCAACTAAGAGTCAGGGTCAAATCCCACAGGGAATAGGTTGAAACAACTCTACTAGTTATCCTATCTCAGTCATTGGTTCTATTTCCAGAAAACAAACAATACAAAAAAGTAAAAAAAATAGGGGTTTTGAACTAAGATCCTAACTACGATTATGAATGTGAACTAAATAAACTAGGGCTTAGACAGTTTGATAAAAGACTAGGTTTGCGGTTCACATGACATATAATTGGTAAGCAATTAACATAGGTTATATTGTTCATTATATTGCATGAAAAATCTAGCAAGTTAGGTAACCTCTAATTCACCTCCGGTCCCTCTTAGAAGCATTTCATTAATCTCCTCGTGGTCCTAGAATGTTTGCATTACTAACCCTCACTCTGGATTTCAGAGAACTATCACCTCCCAGTCTCAAGTGCTTAGACGAAGTTGTCACCTTCGAATTTCTATTATGATATCATTTTCCTAATCACTACCTCCCCCTCGGGCAACCAATGAATACGGTCAGGTTCGTAATGTGTGCACTCATCAAGACAAAACTTTTACTTGTTCAAATAAAAATTAAGGTGAAGCAGGGTCAGGAGCATTTTAGACAAAGAACATCACAATACGTGCAACAAAAATTCCAATAAAACCCTAAGTTTTGCCTACTTTGTTAAAACATCATGGTTCCCACAACCCTAGTTGTGGGTCTAAATTATCGAACTTGCAAGAATTAAAACATAAATAATAATATACTTCATATTTAAATTACTTATAAGGGATAACTAGTAAAGTCTTGATTCACACGATGAAACGGGAGAAGAAAACTAAACTCAAACTCCAAACGTTAATGAAAACACACAACTAAAATTTTTGACAATTTGCTCACTGTCCAGCTGTGTTATTGAAGGAAAAGTTCTGGAAAAATAATGTTTTTTAGTGTGTCAAGGAGCCCCAAAACGTGGGGATCAATGTATTCAAGAAATAAACCTAAATTCTATTTATAATAATTAAAAACCTATCCTAAGACGAGTAGGAAAAGTATCGTAATTCGTGTAGGATTTCCAGTCACATTATGTTTCACGAGCAGGACCATGACTCATGGTCCTTTTCACGGCCAAGAATGGCCTTTTGTGGTCCTTCACTGGATGTTCAACACTTTCCTAACATCCTTTCCTTTCACGAGTGCCTTCACGACTCGTGAAGCTGTCCACGAGTCATGCAAGGCTGCCTTGATGTTTGCCTTCACGAGTGAACTTTGTTACTGCTTGGTGCCTTTCACAAGCACCTTCACAGCTCGTGGAGTGCATCACGAGTCGTGAAAGGGATCTTGGTAATTCCCTTAGCCACGTATCTGGATGAATTCAGCTGGACGGCAGGTTCACAACCCTTGAAACACACCACAGATCGTGAACCCCTCCGTGGTGTGTGTTCTTGTTCATTTTTTCTCCATCTTGTCTCCAGCACTCTTGGACAGTATTGCTGCTGTTTCACCCCACTTTTTGCACCTTTAAATGAGTTTCATACTTGGCCATAGACAGTGTGAACTTCTCAGCATAACATCTTCAATTCAATCCACAACAAGGTGCTTTGATTTCTTTTGAGATAGCCTTACATTTGCACGTTTCACCATTGCCTTGGCGTTGGTCTTGTTTTCCAGCCTCATAACTGTGCCATATGATCCTCATGCCTGTAAATGGTTTCTCTCAGGTACAAGTCTATTTTCATCTTAAATTAGCTCAATGTCCATCAAATCCATGAAATCCTCGTTTTCCTACAAGGTTAACATAAAACGCATATTAAACTAACAAATGCGCTAAGAACTTGCAATAATCCTATGTTTTAAGCGTCGTAAAATCATATTTTCACGACTCATCTCTATGCATAACTTATTTCATGATTTATAAAATAATTAAAAATTCATGAAATTTATGCCTCTAGTCGTAGGCTTATGGGAGTCTCAAACTTTTGATTTTTAATATTTTTCTCTTCATCTTGCAATTATTAGCTTATGGGATATGTATTGGAATGCACGTGCCATTAGTATGACAGTTGGATACAGCTGGCATTAGTTAGGTGGTTAGAAAGTTAGTGGAGCTAACTTAAACAAATTTAGTGAGTGGGAAGTAAGGGTTGTCTTGCTTCCTATATATACAGAGAGACTAGTTGGTGTAAATATATGAAATTAAGTTATAAAAATTCTCTTCTCCTCCAATCTTTCAATCCCTCCATTGTTTCTTGAATTCTTAGCAGTAGCTTAGAATTTTTCGTGGTATCAACGCGGTTGATATTGGGATTATCCACCATCGTGGAAATTGAGTTGATCACTATGGCACCAACAGAGGCGACCACAATTGATCACATGCATCCATTGTACGTAGGTCCATCGGACACTCCTGGATCTGTGTTGATTCCGGTGAAGCTCACGGGATCGAAGAACTATGGGTTATGGAGTAGATCGATGCGAATCACACTTCTGGGAAAGAGGAAACTAGGTTTAGCCACTAGAACTTGCAGAAAGGAGAAGTATAAGGATGATTTGGCAGAGCAGTGGGAAACTTGCAATGCGATTATCCTCTCTTGGATATTGAACACAGTAGCTGCAGATCTACTCGGAGGAATTTTGTATGCTTTCGATACATATCTGGTGTGGGAGGACCTACGAGAAAGGTTTGACAAAGTAAATCGAGTGACAATTTTACAATTGCACAAGGAGACCACTTTAACTCAGGGGACTAATTCTGTCTTGGTGTATTTTTCGAAGCTTAAGGAACTCTGGCATGAATTTCATGTATTAACACCTTTGCCTGGATGTGATTGTGCAAAATCCAAGGACTACAAGGATCATCTTCAACAGCAGAGAATGATGCAATTTCTAAGTGGATTGACTGACTCCTATGATCAAGCAAGAAGACAAATTCTTACGAAATCAATTACACCTACTCTTAATCAGGACTATGCTATGATTGTACAGGATGAGAGCTAACAATCTATGGCTGCAGCGGCTATTGTAGATGTCACGACCCGATTAGGAGGTCTAGATATGACATAGCGAAGGAGAACCCGAAGGCCCTCGATCAAGCCATCATAGTACCAAACTAACCCCTTTACTCAAAGAATTCGGAAGAAAAATAAATAGACTAGTAGAATCAAAGGTTCCAATAGCAAGTTCAATATACCAATCGTGATAAACTGTCAAACCTACACCAACATATAACATAACATTAGTGTCATAGGTCCAACACATGCCTCTACAGAAGTGACGGGGGCCACGACAAATCCGGGCTTACCCTCAAGAGTCTAACTAAAATGTAAATAAACTACTAAGGCTAGAGAATAGGAGGCTATTGCCCTTGGAAGAAGGGCTCACCACAAACAGATAGCTTCT
>JBCEWC010011761.1:0-16409 GCA_038996855.1 Solanum aculeatissimum | reverse complement strand
GGGAGATATAGCCCAAACAGTGAGACTGCCTGAAATTTGGAAGCCATTGGAGATAGGCTCAGAAAAGTGGCCAAGGACAGGGACACGAGCGGTTAAACTTTGCACAGCTCGTCTAGTGCCTCTTCAAGTGTTCCAGTGAGCTAGGGGTGGCCTGGAACCACCCCTAAGCCAAGTCCAAAGCAATGAGAACCTTGGACGGTCCATTCGAAGCTAGACGGCCCGTGTACTGCCTCGTGAAGTGAGAAAGTAGATCAACCAAGACAAGGCTGATTTTTTAAAGGATAAGTATGGTGGGACGGTACCTTACATGACCAGTCACACCTTGAATGGACCGTCAAGTGGTTCGTGAAGTGTTACAGAAAGTCCTCTGAGAGTTCGTATTGGAGAAATCGGCTAAGTGTGGTTGGACGGTGGGGTTGATGGCTCGTGTGCCATTTGACGACACTGTAGCAATTGTCTAGCACTGTGTACAGTTAAAAGCTCCATTTTATTAATGTTATTTTTGTGATTTAATATTTTCTTAAGCCCTTTTTTGGTCCCCTAAGGTCTCCTAAACCCCTAAAACATTCCCCAAACCCTCATTCATCCATTCAAACTATCCTATACACTCTCTTAATATCCTAAGACTCTCTTGGCCTCCATTGATGCTAGCTTGTAGAAATTGGGGAAGAAGACTTGATTAAGTTTGATCTTGGTAATTAGTTGGTGGAATTAAGGTATGTAGGACTTGATTCAAGGATCCTATTTCATCCTTGAAGATCCTAAGAACCCTAACCCTTTTAATTTGATTTTTGAAGCTTTCCAATAAGTTATGGGTTCTTCCAATAGCATTTTAGATTAGTGTTGGGACTTGAGTGTTGTAGATCCTAGGTGATTTAAACATGATTTTACAGTTGATTTCATGGGTGATTGATGAAACCCTAATATTTCAACTTGCATGTTCAATATCACGATTTAAATATGCATGGGTAACTTGTATTATGATTTATTAAGGGATTTCTACATGTTTTATGAACTATTGTCTTTCAAATTGTTAAATCAAGTTTGAATTCCATTTACCATGATCTTGAATATCATTCATGGCATATGCATGGCTTGTTTTGACTAAGTATGCATATTTTGAAAGCAAGTATAAGTTTCCGCATTTAAATGTTGCATGTACCTATACGTATTCTCGTGGGATGAGCTTAGTACCAAGGGATTGGAGTCAGGGTGGACTCTTCACAGGATCCATACTCCTTTTCATCAAACCATGTGCCACCATGAGTTAATTCCCTATATAGAGAACTCTGTTTTGTTTCCTCTTGTTTAAGAGAGTTAGGGTACTATTTGGCAAGTAGTACCGGGTTCGGGTAGTGGCTCTTCCTGATATTTTTGTCTTTGTCGGTTGAGGTACATCCTCGCTATATATATATGATCATAGGATTGCATCTCATGAATCATGGCATAGCATATTGTTATACTACTCATTGGCTACGTGCATTCCTTTTGTATCACTTGTCCCCTTGACATGTTGCTTGGTCACACTATGTTTGTCATATGCAATGCATGCCCGCATACGTAGTGCTTAATTGTGCTAACCCATATTCTTTTCTACATGTTCTCACCATATAGGGTACGAGGGTGATTATTACATTCTTCCAGACGACGCTTGATATTCTATTGAAGACTTATAGTGGTGAGCCCTATTGTTCAAGGGCAATAGCCACCATCTATCTACCTTCTTATTTCCTGTATTTACTTTGGACTTAAGGGTGAGCCTCAAAGCTTTTCGAGGCCCCGCTCATCTATGTAGAGGCATGTTTGGACAAATCTTTACTCTAGTACATTTTGGTTAGTATGTTGGATCTTTGCTATATATATATGATATTATTTAACATGTCTCATGATTATGTTCTCGTGTTATGATAATGGCTTGAATGTTATGTATGAAGTATGACTATGTGCTATATGCAAGCATGTTTATCCTTTTCCCGTATTATCCCCATAGCTTGAGTCCCAAGTCCCTAAATCCTTAGAGCTTATGTGCTACATGCTTTAGCTTCCGCGTTTCTGAACCGATGATGAGTATAATGATGCTATGATAGCTTGATCAAGGGTCTTCGGGTCGTCTTTCACCATATCACATCTAGGCCCCCTATCTGGGTCGTGACACTGTTGAGGTATCCTACAACTGTAGGGCTATTATGTTAATCTACCTCGTGGTTAATAAGGAAGATTTGGGAGCTTTCACTATCCCTTATACTGTCAGGTTATTTGAATTTACAAAGGCGTTATGTGATCAGGGTACTAGTATTAATTATGCTATTTTCAAATAACTTAAGCTAGGGAAACCTACTCTGACCATGACGCGTCTTCTTATGGCAGACTATTTAGTCAAATGGCTGGTTGGGATTCTCTATGATGTGTTGGTAATGGTTGATAGATATATCTTTCCAACTGATTTTATTATCTTGGAATGTGAAGTTGATGTAGAAGTTTCTATCTTTCTAAGTAGGCCATTTTGTCTACCAAGAGAGCCCTCGTGGATTTTGAGAATGATGAGTTAAAGCTCTAGGTTAATGGTGAAGAAATAACTTTTATTGTTTGTAAATCTATGAGGCAGCTGAATGATCTTCATGTCCTCTCTGTTATTGTTGTTATGGATGATATAGTAGCTAGTATGAGTGATATGATGGGTCTTGGTGAGTCACTGGATGTGGTGCTTTTGAACCATAATGGTGAAGAGATAGACGATTATGATGAGGTGGTTGCATCATTATCAGGCTTGGGGTCGCACTTCAAAACTCTGCCCCAGCTTGATCTTGACTTGAAGAATTGGGAGTCATCTCCTACAAAGCCATCTATCGAGGAACTACCAAAGCTTGAGTTGAAAGTTCTTCCCCCTCATCTCTGTTGTGCTTTCTTAGGTGGAAATAAAATTTTACTTATGATTATTGTAGTTGATGTTCTTGATTGGAAAGTTAAAGCTCTTATTGATGTGTTGAAAATGTTTTAAGGGCATTTAGATGAACTATTACAAATATTATTGGTATTTCATTAAGTCTTTGTACCTACAAAATCAAAGTTATTGATGATTATAAGCATAGTGTTGAACACTAAAGAAGGTTGAACCCTCCTATGTAGGAAGTTATTAAGAAAGAAATTATCAAGTGACTTGATGTCAGGGTAATGTACCCCATTGCAGATAGTAATTGGGTCAGCCCTGTTCAGTGTATGCGAAAGAAAGGGGTATGGTTGTTGTTCCTAATAAGAAGGGTGATCTTGTCTCAACGTGTTTAGTTAAAAGATGGTGTATTTGTATGAACTACCAAAAGTTGAATGCTTCAACTGAGAAAGACCATTTTTCTATGCCATTTATGGATCTAATGCATGCTCATGTTCGAGTAGAGGATGGTATTGCTTTTGAGATGGGTATTCCGAGTAAAATTAGATTTTTATAGACCTTTAAGATCAAGAGAAAACTACCTTCACGTTCCCATATGGTACCTTTCCATTTTGGATAATGCCATGTGGCTTATGCAATACACTCGCAACATACATTATCAGTTACATCGAAGACACTTCTCATAAATTTACAAGTTCTGGTCATAGTTTAAATCACATCTCATATAATTTCATGTATAGAAATGGTCATGCTTTATATATTGATAGTTATTCATGAAATGCACTTTACATAATCACAACTTCAAAATACATCCCACACAATCAATTCAAAATCATTTGGTAAGGTTGCACCATGGGCGATCCTTAGTCAATCATCCATGTGCACTGCCTTCAAAGTCATATACCAATTGGAACTTTTGGGTTCCAACTTTCCATGTTTGCTTTCCTTCATCCACAAAAATGACACTGGGTTACTTACGTTAAGACACCAATTGGAATTTGTAGATACTAATTGGACTTAACTGACACCACAAGAGATAGACCATACAAAAGAAGACAAGAAATGGAATGACTTTCTAGAATGTTATATAGCTTCCAGAGGATTAGATGTGGATGTCAACACACCTATCCACGAGAATCTACTCCATATTTTCTCTTGTTCTAAGAGACTGGTAACCTGGTCTTATATAACAACTTGTCAAGACCCAATCCATGAGGTCGTGCAGACACCTACTCTAACACCTAGATAGGAGAACCCTAAAATTTTCAACTAATAAAATCATGTGAAAGTTAAAGATAAAACTAAAACGATCCTTAATTTTTTTTGTACAGAGTTAAAAATTAAAATTTAAAAACCTTTGAAAACAACCAAAACCCTAAGGATTCTAGTGTAAATAGATACAAAAGCTTTAAAAAGACAATGCAAAACAAAAGAATCACATAGCTTCCACCATCATGAAGGAAGAGCAGAAGTTATTGGAGATAAGCTTTTCCTAAGAGACATCACTGATCCTCCAACTAGGTTATACTAAAAAGTATAACAAAAGTAGTATCAGTACAAGCAAGGCATACTAATGAACACCATTAGTTAAAACAAAGCCCACCACATAATATAAGTAAGTATCAAGAGTCTAACCTCTCTATTCCTAATCACAGAACTCTTTACAACCACAACCACTCATTCACTTTATTCACTCTACCCTTTAGTTTAATAATTATTGATAATGTCTGACCTAGAATATTTTAGTATCTTAATCTATATATGGTTACATCGATTTGAGACTTCTTTCCCTCTACTTGTACTGGCCCACCATGGTGGGACCTATCCCACTATGGCAGCCTCGCTACAGCAGAATTCCACCTACCAAGGCAGCCTACTCATGAATAGAACTAAGGCTTTTCCCAACATTTCTCTCAAACACTTTGTTCATTAGACACTACCCAAATCTAAATCTAAGTCATAATTATTCAACTAAAAAAACACCTTAACTTCTCTCCCATTTTTCCTGCATAACCTCATCCTGATTATATAAAATGTACTTGATAACCATCACATAGTAAAATAAGTAATACACAACAACATAAAAAATACAGTAACATAGGCAATGCCATCACAATTGAGAGTTTAGTTAATATCAACTTCTGATTCTTTCTAACAATTATTACCATGTGTGCATGATCAACTATAGTTATGTTAATTTCTTTGTCATCCCATATATAGTCATAATTATGCATAGATGATATTAAATATGGAATCCTCACCTACACAAGTTGTGTTATATTATGACACCCAATCTAATAATCTATTACAATATAACACTTGATCCAATAATGTGATAGAACATGATACTCGATTTAATAATATGTCAGAACCTGACACCCTATCCAATGATGTGTCATTTAATGATGTGTCATAACGTGACACTCGATCTACTAATATGTAGGAATATGACTATAATAACCCTGAAGGTCACTTTTGGAAATTTTAGTTAAATTATTGTTTTGTCCCTTCTAGAAGTTGCTTAAGGTTATTTTAGTTGAGTTGAAAATTTAAATTTTAAAAATCTTTTTAAAAGTTGGAGTTTTGCAAAAGAAAGAGTTTTTCAAGGCTTAAGTTTGAAAATATAGAGTTTTGGATCCATTTTGAGACTCGAGTGTCGGAATTCAATTTTGTCAATTCCATTAGCTCCAAAATATTGAAATTGGTCTATGAGAACTTGCAGAACTAAATTCGGAGTTAGAATAAAGGTTTTCGGCCCAAAGTTGTGTGTTTAGTTGTTTTCAAAGCCAAGGTTTGACTTTGATCAACATTCGGAGTTTGCAAGTTCGGATTGTGATTTTGATGACTTCAATAGTTTTGTATGGTTAAACTAATTCTAGAAATGGTCTTGTAATAATTTTTGGAGTTTTTAAAGGCAGTTTTGGATATTCAAGTTTTAAATTATTTAATTGGAGTTGCATTGGTAATGTGTCGTAAAGGCCTCATAATTAAATTATAATTATTTCGTTGAGTCTGGATCGTTATTTCTGGTATGGACATATGTATGATTTGTGAAATTAGGACTCTGAATGAATCCCGAGGGTCTGGATCGAGTCTTATGATAGTTATATTTTGCTGCAATTGGTGCAACAAACTTCCATCTCTACATTCGCGGAGAAGCCTCCGTATTTGTGGAGCTTATGCCAGTTGTGCTCTGAATTTGAGGATGATGTGGTACGTTCACAAAGCAGTCAACATAGTTGACTTCCATGTTCACAGACGTACTCTTACATTCGCAGACGTACTCTTTCGTTCGCAGATGTACTCCCCCGTTCGCAAATGTACCCTTGCATTTGCGGAGTACAATTGAGGCCTTGACAGTTTCAATTTTTTTAAAAGATGTAATTAGACCCATTTCCACTAGTTTTTATATTCCAAGTTCGTTTGAAAGGGGGATTTTTTGTTTCTTCAAGGCAAACTAATTGGCTAACTATTTTCTAACCTATTTCATTTATTTACATTGATTAATTTATCATTTTGAATTATAATTTTGGGACTTTAATGGTGGAATTTGGGGATTTTTTGGACTTTGATTATCTATATATTGGGTCGGGCCTCACAGAGTTAGGCAGGTACATAGACAATATGTCCCTCATGGGTTTCAGACTGATTATATCAGTGGATGTGTATCGTTGAACAAACATGCATCACGATTACTTGGCAATGCATTACATCATATCTTTTCATTTCCATGACATATCATACCATTTATTGTACCTATGATTAATTTTTTACTGTGAATGAGTTATATGGGGATTATACTTATTGATTATTTGGAACTATTTGAAAATATATGTTATATGACCGAGCTATACATTTGATATATACATTTTGATAATATTAAGCTCCATTATGAGGGACCTGCTGAGAGGTATTATGGTTCAAATGAGTATGTATATTTATACATATATTATTGTTGCTGGGACTTTTCTGAGTGCAGGACTATAGTTAGGTGGTATGTGGCTGGTGTGGAAGGAGTATTTTGTTCTGTGTGTTTTTCTTGATGTTTAAATTTTCTTGTTGAGTGCCTATTTTTTTGGGACTCACCCTTGCTTCTAAACATGTGTATAGGTAGTGAGCCTGATTCCATTTGAATCAACGTTTATCTATTCGAACTGAGCTTCCAGGATTTTGAGAGGTAACGGCTTGTCTACTTGGCAGACCCTTGGATTTCTTATATTTCTTATATTCTATTTGAGGATTGAGATTCAGACTTGTATTTATTTTCTTTGTATTCAGTTTCAGAGGCTTGTACATGCGCCACCAATCTTGGGATGGTTTGCTTAGACTTCTTATGCTATCGCTTGTCCTTATTTAGATTTCATCTCTTCTGCTTTAATAGTATTGTTAACTTGAGCAGGTTTGGGCTTACTTGTCATGGTGGGTTAGTCAAGTGCCATCATGGCCATTTTTGGGTCATGACATTTTGGTATCATAGCCCCAGGTTTGTAGGTCTCGTATGTATACAACCCTAGTCGAGTAGAGTCTTAAGGATATGTGAGAATACATCCGTTACTTATCCTTGAGAGGCTATGCAAACTATTAGGAAATTTCCTATTTATTCTTTCAATCCTATCATACGTGGTTTTAGTGAGGTTGCTGAGTGTTGTGTATTTTTTTGGATCTGGTTAGACCAGAGCTTTATCTGTGGATGGAGTTGAGGAGCCAGCTTGTGAGACTACTATTGAGACCCTATCTTGAGGCAGAGGTAGAGGTAGGGCCAGAGGTAGAGGTAGGGGATGAGGATGTGCCTGAGGTGCAACTCCTATGAGAGATTATGATAAAGGCTTTTCACTTGAGCCTCCAGTCGAGCCTAGGTAGCACAAGGCTTCTTCAGATGCCTAGGATCCAGTTACTCTTCAAGGCACACTTCACAGGATGATGGGCATGTTGGAGACCATTTCTTGAGGTATACCTCCAGCACCAGCTCGGGGTAGGTTTTTCCCTCCCTAGGTTCCAGAGAAGCCCCAAGATTTTGATGACTATATGGTAGACTATTTAGTCTCGGTAGGCCAACCACCTTATGTGTCTCAGCATATGCTTATTGATACTCTAACTCAGATGGTTCCTTCAACTTGGGTTGCCCATGAGCCTATATTGGCAGTTGATGATCAGTTGAGGTACAAGAGGTTTTAGAAGATAAAACCACCCCAATTTCAAGGTAGTAAGGGAGAGGACCTCTATGAGTTTATCACATTGAGCTATGAGATGTAAGAGGTCGTGGGTCTGGTAGATTCATGAGGGGTCAGGTTTGTAGCTTTGTAGTTTAGAGAGATAGCTCAGGAGTAGTGGCGATCTTATTCACCTTCAAGGCTAGTAGGTTCCCCTTCAGTTAAGTGGGAGGTGTTTTCTAAGGTTTTTCAAGAGAGATTCATACCCTGGAGTGTTAGAAAGGAATGCCAGACTAGATTTGATACCTTGACTCAGGGTGGCATGACTGTGGCTGAGTATGAGGCCAGGTTTTATTCGTTTTCTCGAAATGCTTTCTTATTAAATCCTATTGAGGCAGAGAAACTTTGCATATTCGTGAAAGTATTGGAATTTTCCATCCATTCTTATGTGTTTAGGTCTTTCTGAGGGGTTGGTTCCTTTTAAACTATAGTTGGTACCACCAAGAAAGCAGAGTTATTGTTTAGAGAGGAGTTTGGAAACCCAAAAAGGGTGTAGTCTTCAGGTCACTTCATCGACACTTCATCCAGGGGTTAAGGTTTCCATAGAGGAGGTGTTGCTCCTTATCATAGAGGGTCAGTCCACGCATCTTTGCCTACTTCATAGGGTGTTCAAGGGCCTCATGATTTTCATAATTATAGTTAGGGATCATCTAGCTCTCAGCAAAGGCCAATGGGTAGGGGTGGTTATAATGTTCCCCCTCTATCTTCTGAGTTTTCCCCTCACCCGAGGTCATGCTACGGGTGTGATGCTCCATATCATATGCTCAAATGTTTCCCCCAACAGACTTATACGGGGCCACACCACTCCTATCCAGTGACACCATTTTGAGGTCAGACTCATCCAGCCAAAGATTCAGCCCCTCAGGTTAGGGGTCATGGTAGAGGTCTGTCCAATAGAAGTGGATGTACTCGAGGTAAGGGTACAAGTGATATAGTGGAGCAGTAGGGTGGTAGAGGTCCTATTCAACTAATTGGGGGTATAGGAGGTTATTTCTATGCTTTCTTGGAAGGCCCACGGTCGAGTCATAAGATGCAATTATTACAGATATTTTTCTAGTTTGCCATAGGTCGATTTCAATATTATTTTATCTTGGATCCACTTATTCTTACGTATCTGTATATTTCTCTACTGAGTTTGATTTATTATATGAGCATATACCTGTGCCCGTGTGTGTGTCTACCCTAGTAGGTGATACCTTAGTGGTGGATTGGGTGTACCAATCCTGTCTTATCTCCCTAGATGATTATGATACTTGGGTTGATATGTTTATACTTGATATAGTTGATTTTGATGTGATTTTGGGGATTGATTGAATTTCTTGTCATCGGGCTATTCTTGATTGTTATGATAAGACTGTGACATCATCCATTCTTGGTAGATCGAATATTTTTTGGTAGGAATCAAGTGGTTCCTATCCTATAAAAGTTATCTCTTATATTCGGGCATGAAAGTAAGTGGATCGCAGTTGTATTGCTTTTAGTAGATCGTAGTTGTCTTGCTTATGTAGGCTTTATTCGTGATATCAGTGTTGAGCCACCACTGATGGAATCTATTCCTATTGTTTGGGAGTTTGTTGATGTGTTCCCTACAAATCTCTCGGGAGTCCCTTTTAATGGGAATATTAATTTTGCTATTGATCTTGAGCCGGGAGCTATGCCTATTACTATTCCTCCCTATCGTATGGTTCCAACTGAGTTAAAGGAGCTAAAGAAGCACCTCTAAGATCTCTTGAGTAAGGGTTTCATATGCCCTAGTATGTCACCCTTGTGTGCCCTTGTCTTATTTGTAAAAAAGAAGGATGGCTTTATGAGAATGTGTATTGTTTATAGGTAGCTCAATAAAGTGATAGTGAAGAACAAGTACACTCTGCATAGGATTGATGACCTCTTTGACCAACTTCATGGTGTATCCATATTTTTTAAAATTAATCTGAGATCCGGATATCATCATCTGAAGATCAAGGCTTTTAACTTTCCTAAGATAGCATTTCAGACTAAATGGCATTTTGGTTGAATAATATGCCAGCTGCATTTATGGAGCTTATGAATGGTGTATTCATACACAATTTGGATTGATTTTTTATTGTATTAATCGATGATATATTGGTTGATTCCAAGACCAAGGAAGACCATGAGCAACACTTCAGGGTTGTGCTTCAGCAACTTATAGAGGAGAGGTTGTATGCTAAGTTCTTTAAGTGTATGTTCTGGTTGAGTTCAGTGGCATTCCTGGGTCATATTGTGTCTAGAGAGGGATTCAGGTTGATCCATCAAAGATTGAGGTGGTTTAGGGCTGGACTAGACCTACTTTGACTGCTAAGATTTGGCATTTTATAGGCTTAGCTAGTTATTACATGTGATTTGTGTAGGGATTCTCTTCTATAGAAACTACATTGACCAAGCTCACTTAGAAATATGCTTCATTCCATTTGTCGGATAAGTTTTAGGAGAGCTTCAAAATGCTCAAGACATTATTGACTACAACACCTGTTTTGACCTTACAAGAGGAGGGTGTTAGCTTTACGGTATATTGTGATGCCTCTGGAGTTGGTTTGAGTTGAGTCTTAATACAAAGGGGGAAGGTGATAACTTATGTCTCTAGATAGTTGAAGACTCATGGGAAGAACTATCCCACCCATGATTTGGAGTTGGCAGTTAATGTGTTTGTGTTAAAGTTGGGGAGGCACTACCTTTATGGGGTTCACTGTGACATCTTCACCGATCATCATAGTGTTTAGTATATTTTCATCCAAAGGGACCTAAATTTGAGTTAGAGGAGGTGGATTGAGCTTCTAAAGAATTATGACTTGACTATTCTATATCACCCAAGTAAGACCAATATTGTAGCAGATGCTTTGAGAAGGAAGGCTTCGAGTATGGGGAGTCTTGTAGCTATCAGGGTTGATGAGAGTCCCTTAGCTAGGGATGTTTAGAGGTTTTCTAATAGGTTAGTGAGATTGTAGATTTCTAAGGATGGTAGTGTACTTACTTATGTTGAATATCGTTCTTCCTTGATGGATCAGATTATAGGTCGCCAATTTAAGGATGAGAGGTTATGTCAGATTTGTGACAAGGTGGTGAAAGGGGAAGCTAAGGAAGCCAAGCTTGATTTTGAGGGTGTATTGAGGGTTGGAGGTAGGATTTGTGTGCCTAAGGTGGGTGATTTGATTAGTTTAATCCTTAGGGAGGCCAATTATGCTAGATATTCCATTCATTTGGGGACAGCTAAGATGTACCATAATTTCAGTCAGCATTACTTATGGTACAATATGAAGGGCGTTATTTCAAAGTTTATGGCTAGGTGTTTGACATGTCAGCAGATCGAGTGTGAGCACTTGAGGCTAGGTGGAAAGCTTAAGAGGATGCCTATTCTCGAGTGGAAGTTGAAATGCATCACCATGGACTTCATAGTTGTCTTACATAACACAGTTGGAGGGTTTGATTCTATTTGGGTAGTAGTGGACCACTTAACCAAGTTCGCTCACTTCATTCCTTTTAAATTGAGGGTCACAACTGAGAAGTTAGCAAAGATTTATATCATTCAGATAGTAAGACTTCATGGGGTCCCGGTGTCCATTGTATTGGATCGTGGCTCATTGTTTATATATAATTTTTGGAAGGCCATACATCATGGTCTGGGTAGCAGACTAGAGTTAAGTATAACTTTTCATCTCCATATAGATAGTCAGTTAGAGAGGACTACTCAGATGCTTGAGCATATGCTTAGTGCTTGTGTGGTTGATTTTGGTGCCAGGTGGGATCAACATTTGCCTTTGGCAGATTTTATTTACTACAACAGTTATCATTCCATCATTTAGATGGCCCCTTTTGAGGCATTGTATGGGCGGAGATGCAGATCACCCGTAGGTTGGTTTGATTCTATTGTGACTGATAGCCTTGACACTAATTTGCTTAATGATGCTAGGGAGCAAGTTCTCTCGATTCAGAGTAGACTATTGACAGCCCAGAGTCAACAAAAGAGTTATGTTGATAGGTGGGTTCGACCATTGGAGTTCATGGAGGGAGACAAGGTTTGGTTGAGGATTTCGCCCTTGAAGGGTGTTGTAGGATTTTGGAAGAAGGTCAAGCTGAACACTAGGTATATTGGCCCCTTTGAGATTCTTGAGTATGTGGGAAAGGTAGCTTACAGACTTGCCTTGCCAACTAGTTTGTCCTCAGTTCATCCTGTGTTTTATGTATCTATGTTGAGAAGTTATGTTCCCGATGATTCCCATGTGTTATCCCTTGTTTCGGTGGAGTTGAGTCCGAATTTGACCTTTGAGGAAGAGCCTGTGGCTATTTTGGACTGGCAGGTTAGGAAGTTGAGGACCAAAGAGATAGCTTTAGTAAAAGTTTAGTGGTGACACCGACTCGTGAGTGAGGCTATTTAGGAGACTGATTTAGATATGCAGGACTAATATCCTCATCTTTTTTTACCTCAGGTATGTTTCGAGAATGACCATTGTTTTTAGCGGTGGGTGATGTAATGACACTGAAGGTCATTTTTGTAAATTTCAGTCAAATTACTAGTTTTCCCCTTCTGGAAGTTGCTTAAGGTCATTTTTGGTTGAGTTGAGAAGTCAAATTTTGAAAATCTTGTTAAAAGTTGGAGTTTTGCAAAAGAAAAATGTTTTAAAGGCTTAAGTTTAAAAATTTTGAGTTTTGGAGCCATTTTGAGTCTCAAGTGTCAGAATTTGATACTAGTGATTCCATTAGCTACGAAATGTCGAAACTGGTCTATGAGAACTTGCAGAACTGAATTCAGAGTTAAGTGAAGTTTTTGGACCCAAAGTGATGTTTTTAGTTATTTTCGTAATCAAGGTTTTACTTTGGTCAACATTCTGAGTTCGGAAGCTTTGATTGAAATTCCAACAATACCAGTAGTTTCGAATGGTCAAACTAATGCTAGAAATGGTATCGTAATAATTTTAGAGTTTTCGAGGGCCGTTTTGGTATTTCAAGTTTAAATTAGTCAATTAGAGTTGCATTGGTAATAATGTCGTAGAGGCCTCAGAATCAAATTCTAATTATTCCATTGAGTATGCATTATCGTTTCTGGTATGGATACATGTCTTATTTGGAAAATTTGGACTATGAATAAATCTCGAGGGTCCCTATCGAGTTTTGTGATAGGTGTGTTTTGCTACAACTGGTGCAACCAACTTTCTTCTCAGTGTTTAAGGAGCTTATGTCAGTTGTGCTCCGTATTCGTGGATGATATGGCGCGTTCACAGAGCATTCAACAAAGTTGACTTTCGCGTTTGTGGAGTACAATTGAGGCCTGGACAGTTTCAGTTTTATTAAAAGGCGTAATTAGACCCATTCCACCATTTTTAATATTTCAAGCTTCATTTGAGAGGAAGATTTCGAATTTCTTCAAGGCAAATTGATTGAGTAATTTTTTTCTAACCTATTTTATTAATTTGCATTGATTAATTTCTGATTTTGGCTTATAATTTTGGGATGTTAATGGTGGAATTAGGGAATTTTCTGGACTTTGATTCCTAAACTTTAATTGATGAGTCCTCCCTTATCTTGGCTCCATTTTTGAATTGATTTTCACCATTGAAATACTTATTACGAGGAGAACACTTTTATGTAAAAAAATTCAAATTTCGGCTACTTTCTCTAGCATAAGATTTTGACCATTTTATCCTTTTCACCTGAATTGATCAATTTTAGTGTCATTAGATTCCTTATGGGATTGTGATGTTATATTTGGATAGATTGTGACACTTCGAGTGTGAATATGAGGGAAAAAGCTTTGGTTATCGCTTAATTTAAGCTACTAGTTGAAGCGAGTGGAAACCTAAACCTTGTTAAGTTTATTGAACATTATATCCCTTGTATTTGCAACTTTAATAGATGAAATATTTGTGGATGATTGAGTTATAATGGATGAATTGTGAGAACATTTTAATGGTGAATTTGCATGTATGACTTGGAAGTGAAATACTGAGATTAATACTTGTTGACTTGAGCTACGAAGTTGGTAATTACATATGATAGAGGACGTTATAGATATGAATTGTGTTATGTGGCTTCTGAATGGGATAGGAAATAATGAGGTAGAGTTTCACTTGTGGCTTAGAGGCTTTGTCATAGGCTTGAGACAAACTCATTATTATGTCTTACTTCAATATCTCAATATGATTTGATTATGAGCCTATATAACTAATGTACGTTTAACTTGAGATGATGATACCTATTATAAATTGGACTCTTATTTGCACTTATCATTATTTCATCATTTACATATGTTCTTAATGTACATTATAAATTAGTACCACTAGTGTAACACTAATAAGAAATTGGAGATGGGCCACATAAGCCATGGCATGAAACACAAATGAGAAATAGGAGACGAGCCATACGAGCCTTGGCATGTAGCCATAGCTTCTTCCTTATGTCTTTCCATGGTACCTTGAAATTACTCCTCCTAATCTTCGGTACGGTTGTCACTATTTCAAAAAATGCCTCCAAGGAAAGCTCCTCTGGTCTATCCGATAAATCCAGAAAACTTTGGCACTCCAGCCTCGAGGGTGAAAGACTTCGCTTGTATGAGTCCGTCGGAACCCTATGGCTCTAAAGAAGAGAGGGTGCATGATTCTAAGAGGGCCCTACTTGATGGTGGATTCTCAAAAGTCAAGGGTGGTGGATTTGGCCGCATTCAGTAGGTTCAAGGCTCTATCATGAGGGTTGCTACTAAAGTGCCTCCTCCTAAGGCATAGACTGGGAATGGTCCCCAAGCTCCTCCTTGTGGCCGATGTGGAAAACTTCATAAAGGTGTTTGTAGAAAGGCCACGGATGCTTGTTTTGGATGTGGTATCATGAATCATAAAGTTGCTAACTATCCAAGGAAGGTGGGGAGAGACCAAGTGGCTCCGGTTGGAGGTGAACTATTACGACATCAGTGTGGTCGAAGTGGGAAGAATCACGAGGGTGCGTGTAGAAGAGCTTCGGGCACTTGCTTTTGGTCTGGTGCTTTGAGACACCAGATCTGTAACTGCCCAAAGAATGGAAAAAGGGATCAAGTGACTATGGTTGGTGGTGCTCCTAGGAACAATTATTTTTATGCTCGTTCTGGTCTCCAAGAGGTAGAGGAGTTTCGGATGTCATCACGGGTATGTTAATAATATTTCCTTACCTTGATGCATATGCTTTACTTGATTCGGATGAAACTTATCTTTTGTGACTCCTTAGTTGGTTATGGGATTAGTGTGAGTTCCAAAACCTTGGAATCGTAGGGTTGTGATCTAGTACTTAGGCTGGAATTTTTGAGGGAGAGTTCATCTTATGGTATGGGTTAGAGGTGTGAAGGGCTAGGCTTGAAATCGGTTTTAAAGGTTATGACATGAGTGTGCTTGATCATCTCGGCAAGGCCAATGTGGTGGTGGATGCCCTTAGTAGACCTTCTATGAGGGGTGAAGCATATGTGGAAGGAGGGAAGGAAGAGGTAGTGAAGGATGTGCACCATTTGGCTAGGTTGGGGGTAAAAATTTTCGAATCCAAAAATGGTGGTATCTTTGTACAAATAGGTCTGAATCCTCCTTGGTAGTTGATTTAGATCCGTCTTTGGTAAAATTGAAGAAGTTGGTTACCGAAGCTAAGGTTGGGATCTTTTCCTAAGGGGGAGATAGTGTGCTTCAGTACCAAGATCATTTGTGTGTTCCGGATGTTGGTGGGTTGAGAGAGACTATTTTGAAAAAGGCTCATAATTCACAATATTCTATTCATCCGAAATTACCAAATTGCACCAAAGATTTGAGAGGGTTGTATTGGTGGCATGGAATTGAAAGAGATGTGGCTAAATTTGTGTCGGAATGTCCTAATTGCCAACAAGCGAAAGTATAACATCAAGGGTCCGGTGGCTTGACTCAAGACATTGAGACTCCTATTTGGAAGTGGGAGGATGGAAGTATGGATTTTTGTTGTTAGGTTACCCCATACTAGATGGCAATTTGATCCTGTGTGGGTGAGTGGATGTATGTGCTTGGGTAACAAGGGGCAAGTTGAGCTCGAGGTATGTCGGACCTTATGAGATTGTGGAGAGGATTTGTAGTGTGGCATATAGGTTGGACCTACCTGTGGAAATGAGCTCTTTTCATCGGGTTTTGCATGTATCTACATTTAGGAAGTTGGTTGGTGACCTCAAGGATACTACACCTTTGGAGAATATGACTATTGAGGAGATCTTGAATTATAAGAAAGTACTGGTGAAGGTATTGGATGGGCAAGTGAGGCGGCTTCGCAATAAGGGGTAGTTTCAGCCAAGATACTTAGGATGAAATTTTGAGGAGAGGACTCATCAT
>JBCEWC010011760.1:0-16409 GCA_038996855.1 Solanum aculeatissimum | reverse complement strand
TGCAAGTAAGATAGATAAAGATGGTAAATCCAATTAATAATGCAATGTATATCAGATGTATGAATGTAATGGCATTGTAGGTCATATAAGAAGTGGAATCACGACCGTCACAGGGCTGATGTACACATTTATCAAGTAAACGCTACTAGATAGAACTCGAGGGCGTCGCAGGCCATACGCTGGAATATCTCGAGGCATTGCAGGCCTCATACTGTGATGTCTCAAGTATCATAATATCTCATGAGATACAATGCAATATGAGCGATGTGCATACCAATGCAATAATTCAAGTAAGTCATGTGTATATCAATTTCATAATTTAAGTACAAGATAAGTAGTAGCAACATAAGTGATGATAAACATGAACAATAGCCATAACATTGCAAGAGCTAGGTCAAGTGTATCAATTTATACCACAATACCATTAACAATCAACATAATTATATCAATAATTAAGTACACCAACAATACCAGTCCTCACTCATCCTAAAATACATATAATCCTCAAAAGTATCTCAAAAACCATCAATCTACCACAAATTATCCAACTAGTGTCACAAGTCCCATATTATCACATTAGTGTCCCAAATTATCTCATTTCACAAGATTTCATCTCAGTTTATCAATAGGATCACAATTAACTCAAATTCAGTCTAATCGAGATCATATTTCCATTAATATTTCAACATATCAATCCATTTACTCATGATTTATTCTAGATCTCACAATTACGACATAAACATGATCAATAACTCAAATTTAGTCCCAAAAAGGTTATCCAAACCTACCTCAATGTCGAAATCGCACTAAGATAAACTTCCAGTCAACTCAAGTCTCCTAACGGTCCCTAAATAGCTCAATCATTATCAAAATAAAATACTACATATCAAGAAGTGCATTTTGGTACCCATATTGGCATGAATTAGGCTTAAAGACAAAATGGTCAAAATTAAAGCTAAAATTCAAAGTTCTCGAATCTGAAAATTAACTTTAAAATCATGTTCTACACAAAAAATGGAGTTTGTGGGTGAAAATTCTACTAATATTAGATTTAAAATGAATGAGAAATCAACATTTAAAGTTTTGAAATCATAGTCTAAAAATCCCCAATTTTAGAAATTCAAAATCATAAAATTCAAAATAAAATCAAGATAAAACTTGTGAAAAATAGTTAAAATAGTGTTTGAATCACTTACCCAAAGTATTTCGTTGACAATTCCCCTTCAAAATCGCCCTAAAAATTTTGAAAGTTCAAAAATGAATTAAAAATGGTGATTCTCGAGTTTAAAAACTGTTCAAGAAAAATAAACTCCACGAACGCAGAGGGTTGGGCATCTCTATGCTCCGTGAATGCGGAACAAGGCCCGTGGACACAAAGGATTACCTTCACTGACCTCCGCAAATGCAGTGTTCTTGGCGCGAACGTGGAGAGGGGTGAGGTGATATGCCAGCAATCCTTGCACCAGCAAAATCAACCACTAACTAAAACTTGAAATAGGCATTCGAAACTCATCCGAAATAAGAATTTCACAAACTAAATATGTACCCATACTAGAAGCAGCGATCCAAACTCAACGAAATCATCAGAAATTGGTTTCAAGGCCTGCTCGCAACATTTACCAATGCAACTCGAAAAAATTAGTTTAAAATTTAAAAAACTAAAATTGCCCTCGACAACTCCATAAAAAATTTTGAGACTATTTCTAGCGTTAGTTTCACCATCCAACATTACTAAAACTGTCAAAATTTTGATCCGAGCTCTAAATGTTGATCAAAGTTAAACTTTGGTTTCGGAAATAACTCAAAACACAACTTTGGGCCTAAAAACCTCATTTTAACTACAAATTTTGTTTTGTGACTTCTCATAGACCAATTTTGAAGTTCCATCAATGGATCCCCAATATGACACCTAAAACTCATAATGGTACAAAAATACACTTTTTAACAACTTAAACTTTTAAAAAGTGCCAAAACTCATATTTTCCATTTTAAAAACTCAAAATTTCAGTTCCAATGATACAAATAGCTCAAAATAGGCCCAAAGCAACTCACGAAAGGGTTAAATAGTAATTTTGTATATATAAGCTAAAAATGACCAACTAGGTCATTACATCATTCATCACTAAAAATAATGTTCGTTCTCAAACATAAAGAAAAGAGAAGTACCTGAAGCCTAAAAAAGGTTGGGATATCTTACTCGCATATCAGACTCCATCTCCCAAGTAGCCTCATCAACAGAACGATGTCACCAGTAAACCTGTACAAAAGGTACATCTTTGGATCTCAATCTCCGAACCTGCTTGTCCAAAATAGCTATAGGTACCTTCTCAAAAGACAAATCTGAGCCCAACTCAACAGAATCATAAGGGACTCATTAGGAATGTACCGTTGGAGTATAAAACTAGGATGAACAGATAATAATCTCAATGGTAATTCCAGCTCATAGGCAACCTTACCAACTCTTCTCAAGTTCTTAAACGGGACAATGAACCTGGGACTGAGCTTGATCCTCTTTTCAAATCTCATCACACCCTTCATGGGTGAAACCTTTATCCAAACACTATCACCAACAGAGAACTCAAGAGGCCTAGTCCTCTGATCAACATAGCTCTTATGGCCACTCTAAGCTGTCAAAAGTCTATGCTGAATCAAACGGACCCGGTCCATGGCATCTCCACACTAAACACATCAACAAAACTTGAGTTAAACAATCCAATGAGTGATCTACACCTCCAGCCATACAAAGCCTCAAATGGTGCCATCTGGATACTGGAATACTTATTATTATTATATATGAACTCTGCCAATAAAAACTCAAAATACCCAAACTGCCTTTGGAAACTTCAAAAAATACAACGAGATTATTTCTAGTGTTAGTTTTACCATTTGGAACCACTAGAACTGTTGAAATTTTGATTAGAACTTCTGAACTCTGAATGTCAACCAAAGTCAAACTATGATCCAAAATCAACTGAAAATGCAACTTTGGATCCAAAATCTCTATTTTAACTCCAAATTTAGTCTCATAAGTTCTCCTAGACTAGATTCTACGTTTCGGAGTTGATAGAATTTATAGAATTCTATTTTGACACTCACAACTCAAGATGACCACAAACTTCATCAAACATTAAGTCTTTAAAATCTCTTTCATTGGCAAAGCACTAAATTTTTATAAGATTTTCAAAATTCAACTTTTAGACTCAACAAAAAATAATGAAAGCCAACTTTCAAGAAAGGTAAAATAGTAAGTTTGTCAAGAATGCCAAAAATGACCTTCGAGTTCATTACAAGAATGAATGGATAGTCATAGAAATTTAGATGATTGAATACATGAAGTTTCATCGTGTTGGTAAGATGATTTCAGTCTCAGTCTTATAAATCCCTCCTCTACTTCCGATCTTCTTCCCTACTCCTTTTTTAAAAATAAAATAGTGAAAACAAAAAATAAAAAAGTAATCCCTCAACTAGAAAAACCGTGTTACATACACATGAATTATATTAGTGTGATTTTATCAAACTATATAAATTATTATAGATGAGTGATAAATTGAGTTAAGCATTATACTGATTGATTATATAATTTAATGATTTCGATGTATGTAAAAGTGTTCATGTAATGACCCTCTAGGTTAATTTTTTGATACTACTTCTTTGTGTCGGTTAGAGATTTTTCTTTATTTTCTTGATACTACTAGCACTGGTAGCTCCGTCTCCTATTTGTTTGCTTGGATTATGTATCTCTTTGTGTTACGAGGCCTTTACAACTTGAAATGTTGACTTCGATAAAAAATATGGAAAAATGGGCTTAGGACAAAATTATAATAGTCCCACCAGTTCTGGAATGGCCAAATTAGGTAGAGGCTTGGTCGGATTGAGTGTCGAGGCTTTCAGTATGAGTTTAAACCATTTAACTATTTTAGCTTTTGAAAATTGACCTAAAGTTGACTTTGGTGAACATTCTTGGAAATGGTGCCCAAATAAAAAATTTGACAACGTGATTAGATCTAAAATATTTTGTTTGATTAGAATGAACATTCTTCATCTCCCGAGTCTTTCAGACACATTTCGAGCCCCTTAGTGAATTTGGATTTAAAATGGTTTTTGGGAGTGGGATCTACATTTAATCATAATGACCTTTAACAAAAGTTTTCAATATTCCATTGAATCAGGAATATCAAATTTTATAGAATAGCATAGTTTTTTAGTACGTGGGGTTCTGAATGAATATCGAGCACCCTGATAGAGGATTTGAAATTTTGAACCCAACCATTTCAGCTGAATTGCTAGTGTAGGAAAGTTTTCTCTTTGTGTTTGTGATCCCTTTGGCCACATTCATGAAGTGTAAAGGGATAGGCCTCCACGATCGTGGGTCTTGTGCCATGTTCGTGGAGGTATGACTCTTTATTCTCCCCGATTGTGGTAGTCAATGTTTTTGAGGTTGGCGATCATGGGCTATTATTCACTGCAATCATAGAGAGTAAGTGCGTGTGAACTTTTAAATAAAGACAAGACTAACTCATACCTTTCCAAGAATTTCAAGATAAAATTTCTCTCTCAATTTAAGTCCAAATTTAATAATTCAAAAGTCTACCTTATGTGACTTTTCTGGGAGAAAATCGTAGTGTGGTCGACATTTGTTGTTGATGCTTCTTTTGAGATATTTTTCCTTGTTCTAGAAGTTCTCATGGGTTTGTTCGAGGAATATTTGGGAATCTTGCATGATTTATTTGTTGTGATTCCAAACCTTAAATTGTGTTTCATTTTGGGACATGAGCTTGTGGAGCTAATTAGACTAATTTTACAGAGTTGATTCTAGAATTTTTTAAGCGAGATCCATATTTTCATTATTGATTCCTAAAATGTTTCATCTCTATTTATTGTGTTTTAGTGTCAAAATGACCGTACTAATATTGTGATTCTATTTTTAATAGCATGGTAGCAATCAAAGGCCATACAAAAAGGAAAGCTCCAACATCTTGAATTGGAGCATGCATGATCGACCTATAGGTAGACTATGGCTTTTCATTCTTTAGGTTGAGCTTGAATGTGTAAATACTTGTTGAATAGTTGAAATTTATGTTGGGTAGCTATAGGATAAGAATTAGGTGACTAAAAATCATGTTTTAGGTCTTTTCTAGGTAAATTCAATTACTTGTGAACAAGTGTTTCTTGTTGTTTATTATCTATTCTTTGAGAGTTGTTGAATTCTTGTTTTATGAATATTTTGAGAATATTGGCCTTATATTAGGATGAATAACACTTGCCTCAGATGCCCTGACTTCGTTTTGACTGACTTAGATCCTTTTAAACTGGTGTAGCAGACTAGGGTCTAATAGTTGGGCTTTAGCTAGGAAATAACCTTGCATTATAAAACTCTTATCCATAATTTTCTTGTTATGTGGTTTAGAAGACACGTTGATGACATTAATTTCATTGTTTGACTCGAGATCAATGTTAGAATACGTTCAGATGGTTGCATTGACTTACATGTTATGGACAACGATCCATGGTAGGTTTTGAATATAGTTTAGAATTGGAATCTTCAGCATCTAGTGTCATATTTTTTGTGAGTATTTAAATTTGAGTTTTGGCCTTTACTTTTGGGAAAATATTGAAGAGCATCCAGATTAAAGGTTCGGCCTCAAATGCCTTATTACTCTTGGCGAGCATTTGGATTAAAGGTCCATCCTCAAATGTACTGATAATTGTAGTGAGTCTCCAAATTAAAGGTCAAGCCTCAGTATTCTCTATCACTATTGGTTCAAGATAAGGGGTTGTTTCTTCAAACTCTCATATATTTAGATTTGCTGATTTGAAGTCCCTATAGTCTTAGTTATTCTGTGTACCCGATGGGCTTATAGGGGTCCATTCATATATTTACTTTGAATTGTGCTCGGTTGTATCTTTTGAACTTATGAGGTCTATATAGGTTTAGTTAGTGGTAGTATTCCTTAGCTTAGTTCCTTATGCTTCCATGTATGCTTACTTATTTGCTTCGTTTAAGTTTCCTGGTTTAGACGTCTAATACTTGTTATTCCTTCTATTGATATTATGTTTAACTTTCCTGCTAGATTGACCTTTGATACCTACTAGGTACCTAATGTCTTGGTAGTCATACTGCATTCTACACTTACTTTTGTGATGCAAGTCCGAGCATCGATTGACAATGTTTATGTTTTGGGCTTATCTAGTCTATTTTGGAGATGAGCGTGAACACTTGGTATTTTGGATCAATTTTTGGAAGGACCTAAACCTCGAGAGACCTTAAGGTAGCATAAAAATTTGTGTAGGAAGGAGTTTTGCAGAGGTTGCCCTCCAAGTAGGGTTGTACGACCCATGGTCCACTCTACACACCGAGTAGTGCACCGTGAAGATGACCTTGCCCTTGAAAAGCCTTGGTTCCATGAAGCCTTGAGGATGTTTGGAGGGCGTGCCCACTACGGAGTGCACCACGTCCAGTGGTGTTCACCATAAGTTGTGATGTGTCTCGTGGAGGGACCCCTTCAAAAGGCCCCTAAGTTTTGCCTCCAAGGGCATCACCACTGACCCTAACACGGCCCATGGTATCCACCATGACCAGTAGGTCAGTTTCGTGAATTGCACCCCTAACTGCTTTGGCATGGTTTTTAGCGATGTATTTTTGGTAATTTGGCCTAACATTTTAACCTTTTAGGACTATTATACACTCCAAAGTCAATCCCTATGCCTCTCGTAACATTCCATGCATAACTTAAACACTTAAGTCTCAAATCTATCTTTCAAAAACACTCCCTAAATCCTACACTCAAGTTCAAACTAAGGATTCATCTAGGGTTCAAGGGTCAAGCCAATTTCCTCTCAAATTCTTCAGCATAAGCTTAGGTATGTGTGGATTTATTCATGATTTCCTTTTAATCATGAAGACCAAATTCTATTCATGAATTTTCATTAACTTAATGTATGATCCAACTATGAATTTCATTATTTGGGTTTTTAAATTTTAGGAATTATGTTATGGGTTACTCTCAAATGATTAAATAAGCATGAATTATTTCCTATACCAATGATTTATGTGATTTTCATGAGATTTGAGCTTGCATATCCCTTTATACTAAGGATTCATGCATGAGTAGTTTCAATTACGATTTGAATGTTAATTTCTTCATGGATTATGCCTATTTGTATCTTATTATCATGTTTTAAGTATGAATTTCAGTTACCCATCCCTACTTTCATTTCTTATACAAGATCATGCATGTACAAGGCTTCAACATGAGGTCTTAGTTATGAAAATAGTTTCAATTGTTAATATAAGCATGACTTCTACATGAACACGATTATGACAAGATTATGAATCCTATGTTGACTATAATACAACTTTAAGAACTTATGGGAGTGTGTGCACTATCATGTATAAGCATGAATGAACTACTCTTATGCATATAAGCATGTTTTTGAATTATGATTTTGCTTTTTAGCCCAATTATGCATGATGATAACTATGAAATGACTTATGTTGATCTTATAACAAGTTTATTCCTATGCATGTATATACTATGTATTTTGTGGATGCTAGCTTAGCACCAAATATGATTTGAGGATGTATCACCACCCACCATGTATTGTTATGTTGAGAATGATGTACTACCACCCACTATGTGGGGTTATGAAAATGGTTTTTGTTCCATCACCCACTATATGGGATTATGAAAATGGCTTGGCTCTTCCACCCACCATGTAGGGTTATGTATCACCACCCACTATGTTGGGTTATGCTCTTCCACCCACCATGTAGGGTTATGTTTCACCATATATTGATTACGATAATCTCCATATATGTTCATGTATTAAGGCATTCATGCATCATGGTATCGTATGGTATCTTTTTATGAATATTCTTTCTATATATCTTGTATATATATATTTATATATGTCCTTGTTCATCTAACATATCAAATGAAAGTTTTATTATGACTTCATTTCATTTCATGCCCGCATACTTAGTACATTAAAAAGTACTAATGCATACTCCATGCCTGCATTATATCTCAATGCAGGTGTAGGTGATCCTCTCATTCATCTCTGTGGCTAGACTTAGATATATCGAATATCCAAATTGGGTGAGTCCTCATGCTTTGAGTACATGGCCATCTATCCTCTATCCATGCTTTATTTATATTCTAGAAATAGTATTTTCTTATATTCAAGGTGAGTTAGGGTCTGTCTGAGCCCCCATCTTATGTTATGGTCAAGAGGCATGTATTGGATATATGTATGTACTTCAATTTCAGAAATGCATTACGTAAGCTATGATCTATTTTATGTTATGATTCATCATATACATATACTTCCACTTATATATTTCTTATTTATATTCCTTGAATGCTTGATTGAATGCTAAGAGGTTAGTTGAGGTTTCTTAGGGGATCTCATTCATCATGTTACGAATGAGACCTGAGAACTAGGCTTGAATCATGACAAACTTGGTATCAGAGTAAATAAGGTTTTGAAATGGTCTTCAGAGTCCAATACACCATTTCAAGTAGAGTGTTATTCATGAGTGTAAAGTGCACCACATCTATGAGTAGAAGGCTACAAGGCATTTTAGGAAGTGTCTCACTTCTTTATAAATCATATCGTTCCATAGAATGTGTTCTAAGGTTAACAAATATTCTTTGATGACTTTTCAAACGAAGCCTCAAAGAATAACACCTCATCCTAGATATTCCCTTGCTATAATGGGGACTAGGATCCTCAAGAGTCTATGGGAGAACATAGTACTAATGCTAAATTTTGTACTGTGATTGCTATGATGGCCCAAGTTATCGCTGCCTAAGTTGGATAGCCTGCACCTCCTCCTCATTTACTCACTCTAACTGCTAGGGTAAGAGATTTTGCCCAGATGAAATCCTCTAGAGTTCTATGGTTTCAAAGTTAATGAGGATGCCTAAAAGTTCATTGATGAGGTCTACAGGGTGATGGACATTATGAGGGTGTTTTCAGAATAAAAGTATAAGTTGGAGTTATCAGTCTAAGGGAGTGGCCCAAGTATGGTACACTTAATGGATGACTAAGAGAGTGGGAGATGACAAAGTTGGCGGGGAAGAGTTCAAGTTTTCTTTTCTGGATCGTTTCATTCCTCTTAAGCTTAGAGAGGCTAAGTTGACAGAGTTTATCAACCTTAAATAGGGTGGTGAATATGAACGAATATGCCCTCATATTTACTAAGCTGTCAAAGTATGCTCCTACACTAGTGGTTGACCCCCGTGCTAGAATACACAAATTAGAATGCACAAATTTATCTTGGGGATGTTTGACTTTGTTGGGAAAGAATGTCGCATTGCTATGCTTATTAAGGAGATGGATATTTCTAGGCTCATGAAATTTGCTTAATAGAAAAACTCAAGGAGAAGAGAATGAGGGATTCTAAGAGATCCCAATTTGATGGTGGATTCTCTAACTCTGGGAGTGGTAGTGGTTATGGTCGCTTCCAATAGGGACAAGGTTTAAATCTAAGGGTTTCCAATGATAGAGTGACTTTTGTCAAGGCACAAGGTGAATGTGGGTCAACCTATACTAAGTGTTACAAATGTGGGAAACGTCACCTAGGTAGATGCTTGAGGGAATTGTGTAATTCTTTTGGGCGTGCTAAAATGGGCCACAGCTTACTGATTGTCCTCGTGTTCCAAAGAAAGGGCAAAGAGACCATCCTCAAGGTAAAATTATTTTGGGTGGTCAAGGCTAACCAAAGTCTCAACAATGTGGTGCTCCTCACAACAACTGGTTTATGCTTTGCATGCTAGGCATGTGGTGAAGGAGGCTTTAGATGTGATGACTGGTATGTTGAAAGTCTTTGACTTTATTGTATATGCTTTGCTTGATCTAAGTGAAAATTTATCATTTGTCGCTACTTTCCTTGCTTTTATATTTTATATGAGTCCTGAAATCCTTAGGGATCTATGTTCAGTTTATACTCCCGTGGGTGAGTCTATTATAACCCATAGAGTCTATCGGGGTTATCCTATTTCAGTTTTACTTAAAGTCCTTCCTTGCGATCTTGTTGAATTTGAAATGGTTGCTTTTAATGTCATTCTTGGGATGAATTGGTTGCATGTTGTTTATGTCTCTATAGATTATAGGACCCAAAATGCCAAGTTTCAGTTTCCAAATAAGCCTATTCTTAAGTGGGTAAATAGTGAGTCTACTTTTAAAGGCCGATTTATCTCATATCTCAAAGCCCAAAAAATGATTTCGAAGGGGTGCATCTATCATATAGTGAAGCTTATGTTGAGTCTGAGTTCCATACTCTTGAGTCAGTTTCAATGGTGAATGCGTTTCTGGATGTCATTTTTTGAAGATTTTCCTAGTATTCCTCCAAAAAGGGAAGTAGACTTTGACATAGATCTTCTTCCTGATACTCAACCTATTTATGTACCTTCTTATGGTATGGCACTTGCAGAGTTAAAGGAGTTTATGGATCAGTTAAAGGACTTGTTGGAGAATGGCTTTATTAGGCCAAGTATATCACCATGGGGTGCTCCTATTTTATTTGTGAGGAAGAAAGATGTGTCACTTCGAATGTATATCAACTATCGATAATTGAACAAGTATAAAAAAATAGGTACCTATTACCAAGGATTGATAATGTGTTTTATTAGTTACAGGGTGCTACTCACTCCTCCAAGATTGATCTTTGTTATGGTTATCATCAATTGAGGGTAAGGGAATATGGTATTCCCAAGATAACTTTCCAGACTAGACATGTGCACTTTGAGTTCATGGTGATGTCTTTTAGGTTGACTAATGCTCTGTCCTAATGAATCGGGTGTTCAAGCCATTCCTTGATACTTTGTGGTTATCTTCATTAATGATATTCTGATTTATTTTCAGAGTGAACAAGAGTATATGAATCACTTGAGGTTGGCCCTTCATACTTTGAACGATAAGCAATTATTTTTCAAGTTTAGTAAATGTGAGTATTGATTGCATAAGGTAGCATTCCTTGGTCAGTATAATGATGATATTAAGGTTGATCCAAAGAAGATTGAGGTGGTCAAAGAATTGTCCTAGACCACTTACTCCTTTAGATATTCAGAGTTTACTTGGGTTAGCTAGTTATTATCGAAGATTTGTTGGGTATTTTCATCTAATGCTTTACCATTAACTAAGTTGACTCCAAAGAAAGCCAAATTCCTATGGACATGTATGTGTGAGAAAATCTTCCAAACTTTGAAGGATTGACGTACATTAGTTCCTATTTTAAAACTACCTGATGGCTAGATGGGTTTGTGGTTTATTGTGTTGCTTATTAGATTGGTTTGGGTTTTGTGCTTCTACACTATGGCAAGGTGATAGTTTATGAATCTAGATAGTTGAAGGTCAATGGATAATATTATCCAACTCATGATCTTGAATTAGAGGTTGTGGTGTTTGCTTTAAAGATTTTGTGATATTATCTTTATCTGGTCCATATGGATGTGTTCACCGACCACAAGAGTTTGCAACATGTGTTTACATAAATATATCTTAACTTGAGGCAAAGGTGATGGTTGGAACTCCTTAAATACTATGACATGAGTGTACAATACCATCCAAGTAAGACAAATGTGGTAGTTGATGCCCTTGGTAGACTCTATGGGTAGTTTGGTTCATATTGATGAGACCAAGAAGTAATTGGTGAAGGATATGCACTCTTTGGCTAGATTGGGTGTTAGGTTGGGTGATTTTAATTATGGTTCCATTCATGTTCAAAATGGGGTTGAGTGTCCTATGCTTGTAGATGTTAAACCAAAACAAGACTTAGATACATCATTGGTTGAATTGAAGAAGTTAATTTCCAAAAAGAAGATTAAGGTTTTCTCTTAAGGGGGATATGGTGTACTTCATTATCAAGATCGGTTGTTTGTTCCTAATGTTGATGTCCAAAAGAAAGTGATTTTGAGAGAAGCTCATAACTCTTCCTATTCTATATATTCAGGATCCACCAAGATGTATCAGGATTTTAGAGAGGTGTATTAGTTGAATGGCATGAAGAAAGATAGCAAAAATTTTATTTGAATTTCATAATTTCCAACAGGTAAAGGTGAAGATCAAAGGCCTAGTGGTTTGCCCCATAATATTGAGATTCCAACATGATAATGGGAAGATGTGAATATGGAATTTGTGACTAGTTTTCCCTATACCTGAAAGCAATATTACTCTATTTGGGTTATTGTGGATTGGATAACCAAATTGGATCATTTCCAATTGGTAAAGACTACTTTCAATACCAAGGATTATGCCAAGTTATACATTTGAGAGTTGGTTAGATTACATGGTATTCATATGTCATTATATCGGATCATGGTACCTAATTTGCTTCCCACTTTTAGAGGTCATTTCAAAAAGGGCTTGGTACTAAGGTAAAGTTAAGTATCACTTTCCATCCCCAAACTAATGGACAAGCCGATAGGATAATTCAGACTTTGGAAGACATATTGAGAGGTTGTATGTTGGAGTTCAAAGGTACTTGGCATAATCACCTACCACTTATTGAGTTTTCCTACCATAATAGTTATAATGCTAGCATTGAGATGGTACCATTTGAAGCATTGTATGGGAGGAGATGTAGATCCCTAGTGGGATAGTTTGAGATAGGTGAAATGGCATTGATTAGGCCATATTTGGTGTTGAAGGCTATGGAGAAGGTGAATCTAATTCTAGAAAGGTTCAAAACAACTCAAACTTTGAGTTGTGCCTTTGGAGGATGTTGATGTTGAGGAGAACTTTAATTATGAAGAGGTGCTAGTTGAGATTTTGGATAGGTAAGTAAAGAGGCTTTGCAACAAAGACATTGATTCGGTTAAAGTCCTTTTAAGGAACCAACATGTAAAGAGTGCTACATGGGAACTGGAGTCGAATATTATTGAGAGATAACCCTACCTATTCTCACTTACTCAAGCCTAAGGTACTAGGTTCTTCATGCTTAAATGGTCCTAATCCCTTAATTTCTATGTCTTCATGTCATGATATGCATACATATGCATGAAACTAATTTGAATGATGTTTATTGAATGAATTTAGAGGTTTCATGACTTTAAATGTTTATTTCTCAATTTGTATTCATGTTAGGCTATTTCATGTTCAATTCAAGCCTTTCAAGTCATGTTCTAGCTTATTCAAGGGTGAATTTTCTCAACAGGTAGATGATATAAGGACCCAAACCTGAAGAGACCTTAACATTGTATGAAAATTAGTTTCAAGAGGATTTTAGTCAAGGGTGCCCTCCGAGGAGAACTCCACAGACCATGAATTTCACCGTGGAGGTGACCTTGGACTTGAAAAGACTTGGTTTCATGAAGCCTTGAGGTTGCTTGGAGGATGTGCCTACCATTAAACACACCACGACCAATGGTGCACACCATGAGCCATGGTGTGTCTCATGGAGGGACCCCTTCATAAGGCCCCTAAGTTTTTCCTCCAAGTTCACCACCACAAACCCTTACACGGCTCGTGGTACACACTACGGCCAGTACGGAGGTTTTGTGAAGTGCACCCCTGGTAACTTTGGCTTGGTTTTCAGCATGACTTTTTTGGTTATTTGGCCCATATCTTTGGCCTTTTAGTACTATTATGCACTGTTTTTCACTTCTAAGTCATGTACTATGCTTCTCATAACATTCAATGCACGACTTAAGCACTTAGTCTTAAATTTATCTTCCAAAAACACTCCCTAATTCCAACACTCAAGTTCAAGCTAAGGATTCATCTAAGGTTCAAGCTTCAACCTAATTTCCTCTCAAATTCTTTAAAATAACTTAGGTATGTGTGGATTTATTCATGATTTCCTTTCAATCATAAATCCCAAACTCTATTCATCAATTTTCATTAACATAAGGTATGATCCAACTATGAATATTTTTATTTGGTTTTAAATTTTTGGAATTATGTTATAGGTTATTCTCAAATGATGAAATAAGCATGAATAATTTCTTATTCCAATGATTTATATGATTTTCATGAGATTTTAGCTTGCATTTCCCTTTACACTAACAATTCATGCATGGTAGTTTCAATTATGATCCAAATATTAATTTCTTCTTAGATTATGCCTATTTCTATCTTATTATCATGTTTTAAGGATGAATTGTATCTACACATGTCTGCTCTCATTTCTTATACAAGATCATGCATGTACACAACTTCAACAAGAGGTCTTGGTTATGAAAATGGTTTCAATTATGGATATAATCATGATTTCTATGTGAACACAATTATGACATGATTATGAATCCTAAGGTGACTATGATACCGCTTTAATCACTAATGGGTGTGTGTGTACCATTATGTAAAAGTATGAATGAACTTGTCACGATCCGAAGGTGGTGCCTAGATGTGACATGGTGAATAAGAAACCGAGAGTCCTTAATCAAGCCATCCTAGCATCAACTTACACATCATCGATTCAGAAGCACATAATTTAACAAGGATCACATAATATACTAAGGGATTTTGGGGATTTCGACTCAAGCTATGGGGATGTCATTGGGAAAGGAATTTGCATGAATCATATATCACTTAGCAATTATGTTCTAGGGGGGGTACGTTTGACTCAAGCTATGGGGGCAAGAAGGGAATTGGGACTTTCCACATAAGCACATCGTCATTTAACATATCATAATAGCATACGAATAATCATCTCTTCCATACATAATACATATCCACTTTATCTCAAGTAGTCACATAACATAATCATACATAAGTCTTTATGATGCCCAACAGTGACTCTAGTCTAGAATAGGGTGGGGGCCAAAACATGTCTCGAGCTCACCCTCAAGTAAAGAAGCATGTAATACCCCACATTTCACGTTTACTAGTACTATGTATATAGGACATGATATGGCTTAGTCAAATGAGTAATAATTTTTAGATGTGATTAAATTTCAGATTGAAGGGTTATATTTTGTCTAACGTTTAAGATGAGCGAGTGTATAGACGTTTTAAGTCAAACAAGAGAGATCGTGGCATGTTTTATAAGGCATATGTGACTCTGGCTAGAACCTAAGGGTAATAAGGCTGCAAATAGGTGTTAATATCAAGGGATTAAAGTTTAAAGTCAGAGGAATCCCCTAAATGCATATTCGGGATCAGGAAGATGGCCCAAGTGGTACCTCGCTCTTTTCGGAAGATTTAAATTGAGTTTCACTTCTTGGATAGGACTAAGAGTGCATAATTTGATAATAATGGATTTTTAAGGGGTATTATAATATCCCAAATTTCATATGTTATGTTTTAGTGTCATGGAAGTTGCAAGATAAAGTTTGGCCAAAGTTAACGTAAGCTTCTTTAAGAAATCCTTCTTAACTTTGGGTCAAATGTATTGGACCATATCTCCCAAAATTCAAGGAGTTAGAAGTTGTATTACATATCACATTGAAGGTCTACGAGTCTAGTTTGCAAATCAAAACACCGTATATCAATCTGATTTCAGAATAAAAAGTTATAATACTTTTACTGTGACTGCCCGAGCAGCAAAACTGGGTCATGGACCGGGTTGGGTCAAGCCCGACTATATGTCGGCTAAATTGATGATTTAAAGATGGAAACCAGCCGATTTTCATCCCAAGTAGTACATAAGCTGAAGGAAAAGCTCCCACCAGGTTCCTAAGCAATTAAGGTAAGTTCTTCGCGTTTTTACTGTTAAAATTCGCCCATGTGCCTAGAAATGCATGCCTTATGCTTTGCGGTTCGTTTTCTATATTATTAGCTGTGTTTGGGGTCTATTTTTGGACTGTAAAAACATGGTGTTTTTTCTGTTTATTGTATGGTTGCAGCTGGTTGTTTAGATAATCCTTTTGGGGTTCCTGTACGACCATTTTTACGAAGTTCTACGGACGTTTCCTCGCGTAAACGATATATGGAAAATCTGGCCATTAATCCCAAATTATGGACTGTTTGCAAGTGTTGTTAAGATGCATATATATAGTCATTTCAAATCTTAGGAAATTGGGAACATTTTTCATGAAGGAACTTTGGGCATTCGGACGTCCGCTTGATGTAATGTTTTGCTACCTAATGGTGTGTTACGTGGAGTTGTTGTATGTTGTACTTGCTGCATTGTTGTGAGTTTAGCTGGAAAAATAATAAGCTGAATATGACATGTATATAAGAATATGTATTAGAAAAAATACAATTAAAGAAGAAAACGTCGAAGGAACGCCTTTTGGTCAATAAATACGGGCTTGCTGCCCGGTTGTTATTTTTGGGTGGAATTGGACAACCAAATGTGTTTATTAGCTACTAATACTAGTTTTACCACCTAAATTATTGTAGATAACTAATTGGGAGAAAAGGAAGTTACTTCGAGGTAATATTGAGGTGGTACAACGAGGTATGTAAGGCTACTCGATTTCCTATTATTTGGCATGAAATATAGATTCTTCCGTCGCACA